>JAOBYH010155203.1:0-10697 GCA_025403525.1 Umimayanthus kanabou
TGGGGCGGTTTCTGAAGGAAATTGTAGTTGGACTGTTGTATTATGTTCCAATGCGAAATTCAAGTTACCAGTAATTGTGTTCCAGGTGAGAACACAGTTTGATAAAGAATAGTAAAACTATGAAACGACGTTCGAATAAGACGTTTTATTTCGTTTTCTTTGGTTAAACAGCAAAATGACTGATGTGAGAAGTAAAGGAAACCCTTTAAAAATGGCAGTCAAACAGCCTTATTATGAGTACTATTTTAGTAGTAGTATCAAACATCTGATAAATGGAAGAGTCAGCCGTTATTTAAAAAAGAATGTAACCTTAGCGGTTGTTCATCCTTTGCTTAAAGGCATTGTTGAAAACAGTAAAACTTTGTTTAAGTCACTTATACGGCAAATTCGTGATATTGTTAAACTCTCTTTAGAAAAACTCATCCCATTCCCAGTTTTAAAGATGATAAATCATATCTAAATATTTCTTTGTTTCAGTAGCTGCAAAAATCATGTTTGCTCGCACCTCTTCTTGGTTTCGGAGATATTTCTTAAAACATTTAATTAATGCCACTTCAACAACACTTGTAACGTCGGATAATGCTTACGGCATTTTGTAAGAGTAGTTATAGTAGTCTATATGCGCAACTTTAAGCTGTGATTAATGATTTTTTAAAAAGGGTATACACCGAATTCAAGAGTAGTTCATCTTTGAATCATTGTGCGTATATTCCGTACGATTTTAAGGCTTTTGAAGTACATCAATAGCTTTCCATGTGCATTCAGACTAAGAAGGTAGTTACAGAAGTATTCCCAGAATCATCCTGGATCCTAAGTCTACTGTTTTGAAATGGTACATTTTCTTGATATAGATGAATGTAGTTAAGGAATGTACAGAAAAGTTAACACTGATGTAAAATGTGTTCGTTTTTAGGTGACACCACTAGGAGTTCGTCTTTTGGAAGGAAGTAGGTTTATCTATTTGTAGTTGGAAATGTTTTTGTTGAGATTGTCTTTGGAGAATGTTATTCCGTTGCTAGCTCGTCACTCAAGCTGGCAACTAAGAGCTTAAATAGCATTTAAATGTGTGTGAGTTTAGCGCAGATGGCAAGATCTCTGACTGCCAGGTCGAAAGTTGAACTTTGGGCTACTTTCTTTCACCACACCGTCCGTGGACAGGGACATTATGCCGTTGGTCTAGTCTCTTGGAATGGTATCCAGGGGACTTAAAAGTTAAAAGAACCCAGACACTTATCTAAAAGAGAAGGGGTAAGGATCCCGGTGTTTGGAGCTGTGGTCTGAGATCATGTATGGACTGAATAGTCTCAGCCAGAGGTGCCACCACTGCACCAGATGCTTTCAGTTCGATCTCGTGACCTACGCTGCTTCTGTACTTTGAGGCAGTGACTAGCTAGACAGCTTTAGTGTTTTTCAATCAGTAGTTGATACTGCTTTTTATTTACCACAGTTGTCATTGCCATGCCAGCCATCAGGTTCTTTTGTTTCTCTGAAGATTATTCTGGGCTTTGTCGTCGATCAATATTATCTCAGACAGAGTCGACTGCTTTTTGTATTCCTTTTAGGGCTGCACTTTTCCAACCACAAAATGCACTGGTCTTAAACATGCAGCCACTTTAATATGTTTCACTTGCGAAAGCCATAGCCTAAATTCTAAGACTAAATTCTAAATGAGAAATTAGTTTTCTAAGGTCGCTTGAGAACTGAAAATTGTTGTAAGCTTTCTTTCATTTTAATATATATTTTTTCAGTTGCTTACTTTAATGTCTTTTCGAGACGTTTAGTGTCTAGTGAAGCCAGCTATGCCTTCGTATACTAAGCAAATTAATTGTGTGTTACAAAAAAGATAACAGGATTGTTTAAGTACGTTTCTTTTATCTTACCATCAACTGAATTAACACGTTTGATTAACTCATCAAACTTCAGGGATAGTAAATACTTTTCATTCTAGATATTGTTCTTTGAGATTTGATAATCATCTGATTCAATAATTTTGTTTTAAATTTGCATTCCAGTTAACCAGATCCAGCATATCCCAATGGACGCAGGCTTGTCCTCTATTGTGTGGTGCTCAGTGTCTGATCCGTATGCAGTCATGATGACCGCTGATGGCTCGGTGATTCTCTTGGAGTTCACCAAAGACAACGCGGGACCGAAACTGACAGTATCAAGGCCAGACATCAGTCAGGTAGCTACACTTAGTAGTTTGTTTTTGAGCGCTTCTTGATTAATTGCAGCACTTGTTACAACTGAAAGGTTTTCCCCCAATATGTTTCTTGGTTAGTTTTTGAGTGCTTCTTGACACAACTGAAAGGTTTTCCGCAGTAGATTTCGTAGTTAGTTTTTGAGCACTTCTTGATTTGCCACACTTGTCACAACTGAAAGGTTTTCCCCAATATGTTTCTTAGTTAGTTTTTGAGCACTTCTTGATTTGCCACACTTGTCACAATGGAAAGGTTTTCCCCAATATGTTTCTTAGTTAGTTTTTGAGCACTTCTTGATTTGCCACACTTGTCACAACTGAACCTTTAGGTTTTCCCCAGTATGTCTATATTCTGTGGATAAGGTAAGCGATCTTGCAAGTGAGTACCAAGCAAATGTCTAGTTAAGTTCTGTTTGTACTGCATTGCGTTTAATGCTTTTAAGGTTGCTTTCCGTTTGGTCGTAAATCGTCACAAACGGATGCAAGTAGTTTTTGAAGGGTTGTTTGCAACCCTTTGCGGTACTGTTAATAGTTTCTACCATTTGTTTCGAGACATGTTGCCGATATATGATTGCAAACAAGCCGTAAAGATAAAAAATATTCTATCTTTACACCGTGTTTCCAACTGCCTGGGATGCAACATTGAGAAAAGATGATATGGAAGTACCATTGTAAACAGTTTGCGATTGATTGCAAGCACCCCTTCGCAAACGGTTTGCATCTTTTTGAGAAGATTTACGGCTATGTGGAAACCAACCTTAAAGGCATTGAACGTAATACACTACTAACAGAACTGAAGTAGACATTTGCTTGATCCACAGAATCAAGAAACATACTGGAGAAAACCTTTCAATTGTGACAAGATTTCTTATTGATCGTTTAAAAAAGGACACACTCAGGACTGAAAAGTCTTACTTTTGTCCCAGATGCAAATTTCTACGAGCATATACAACAATAAACAGCTAGTTTTTATCTTTAATAAAGCAATGACAAGTTGATATCGTAGAGTGGTATCTCTTCAATTGTTGGCTTTGACAAAAGCTTTAAATAAAATCAGATATTTGCCAGACCCTAAAGTCAAACACAAGTAAGGGAAGGCTTCTAAGTAAGCGTTAACAGACATTTTAAGCGTCGAAATTGCAATGTTCCGGAAGACTGGATCTTTGGTTTCACTTTGCCAGTTGTTTTGATTTGCAGAATTCCAAAGTATGCGCCTGCTGTGCATACAGAGATGTCAGTGGTTCCTTCACCACAGAAAAGGCCGCATCAACAGGATCAGACAAGACTACCTCACAAGCACCTCAGGTGCCTGCACCGAAACCGTAAGTTAAAAAATCCGCTTCGTTCCTTATTCCTTGAACCATAAATTCATCAAAAGGCAATTTTGCCAAAACGTCATAAGGCGTAAGGGGAGGGGGGGGGTGTTTATTTGACTCCCTACTGCTTCAAAATAGTTGGGAGTTGACGCAAATCACTTGGCATGCAATAAGTAAACAACCTATTTATTAGTTTCCATGGCAACAATTGCCAATCAGTTTATTAGTGTTGCCATGGGAATAGGTAATGCACCCGTTTGGCCGCTGTCTTGGAGTTTTGAAATTCTTTTAGTTTTTGTTAGTTTTCTAAGATATTCAGTATGGCAAAAGATATTCTGGTTGCCTGTCTCGTATAGCCCTTATGGTTATTCCAGGCAATCAGCACCTACCCACTAATTAACTAACAAATATTATTGTAAACTGTCAAATATGAGGTGAAATAAATTTCGTTGTTGTTGTTGTTGTTGTTGTTGTTGTTGCAAAATTGTAATTAAAAATGTTTTAGACTCTAAAACTAGTAAATAGCCAAACGAAGTTAAATATGGATTTAGAGCTTTTTTGGAATTTTCACAATTCTGAAAGCAAAACTGAATTAGCATAATTACACCGATGATGCCATCAGTGCTGACGTCATCTAGTTTGCATCAAAACACTCGCCCTTAAATTCTTATCTAGCTGCTGTTTCTAAAAATATTTCAGCAAATGGTCGATCGGCAAATTTTAGGTCCGAAAATCCTTGGGGGAGGGGGAGGGGGTCAATGCTGTTGAGATTTTTAAGCCTAATAATCAATTAGTCCCCCAATAGAAGGTTGCGAGACTGGACCAGTGTCTTGGCGTCAGTGTCTATAGGCAGTGTGGTAAAGTAAATGAAAATTCAACTTTACGCAGTCTGGAGATTGACTGCTCAGGACCTTAGACTGGCAGTCAGGGATCTATCCAACTGAGCCAACTACGCTCGCACTATAACAAAAGTGTGAACTGTCTCTGTGATACTTATTGGTCTAGGATGTAATGGAGCCGAAACCAATTGTAGAACTGCACACATTTTAGGTATCCTACTGATGATCAGTTACTGATTTGCCTTTTATTTCAGCGACATCATAGTTGTCTACAGGTGCAGTTTCAATTTACACTTACCTTACCGATCAATCTCTTTCACTAGGGCAATAGTTGATGATGAAGATGAGCTGCTTTATGGCGATTCGTCTCTTCCATTCACCCCAACAGTAATGGAATTTAGCAAACCCGAAACTCCAAAAGAAAGGTAAAGTAATGTAGAACAAAGTGAAGTGACTTGAGTTGAACTGAAGTAAATTGTTCACTTTAGTTGTCAAGAAATACAGCCTTGATGCGCCTTTTTTTCAAAATTTCTGACAAGTGAACGTTCCATTTGAGATCGCATCAAATGTTCAGACCTAGGACTTTCACCATTTCGACTGTTTCTAACGGTTTCTTGTTAATAACAACTGGATCAAACTTCGGGTCCGACTTGGCGAATGAAGTGCGTGATTCTGTACATTCTGAATCATTTAACTGAAATCTGTTCGCTCATGATTTGTTTGCAGTTCATGCCCCACTGAAGTACAAGAGGAGAAGATCACGCCGACATATTGGTGTGTCCTGTGCAGGGAAAATGGAGTTCTGGAGATTTATTCCATTCCAGACTTCACCTTGGTATTCTGTGTAAGAAATTTTAGCATGGCACCACGTGTGCTGGTAGACACAAAGGCTGCCTCGACATCAAGGTAAGCAAGTTTACATAAGGCAATTGGATACAATAGAAACCTGCATAAAAGAACAAGTGGATTAGGAACACTCAGGCTGAAATTTGCTCAAATGAAAAGTACCAGATACATACGAACAAATTCAGCCTGACAAATGAAAGAATGTTCTTATATAAAAAATGGGTGCCAGTTAGTTTAAAAAAGCCTACTAGGGTAGATCAAAAAATATGTGCTGGACCACACACAGAATTTCACAGCATTTTCGTTTGTTTAAAGTACCAAAACTGCTACCCCTCCCCCAATATAACATTAATAGTGCCTTAATGTATTTAGTTAAGGCGAGTATCATCCATCCATTTATTAAAATATTGTGATTGCACACTAATTTCATTTGTTAGTAGTCTAAGCTGAAAATCCTCCTTGGGAGGGGTTGCTGTATTTGAAAATAAATAAATAAATAAATAAGCAGTATATAATTCCAGAAGCAATTTTAAGAACACTTTAAGAACTTCTTCAGGCTGATTTTGCATCAAGCTCCCGATGTTTGAGAACAGAATCTTCCTTAATCGAAAATCGCGTGTTCTTTTATGCGGGTTTTGACCACACCAATTTTCGTTACCATTTGTCCATATATCACTCGACGTTTAAGGTACAAAGACTTTTAGAATCTCTTAGCAGCACTACCTTGTGAACTTTCATGTAACATATCAAATACGAGAGTGTTTGATCACATTCCAAAGACCGAGAAAAGAATAGAAAAACAAATTAAAGGTGCTTTATGCAGCTTACTAAACTATTTGGATTTATGGTGGAAAATAGATGGCAAAACGCTGCAGTGTTTTATTTGATAAAAATCACAGTTGTGAGTTTTCATTGTGTTTGCTTCGTGAGTTTTAAAATATTTAGTATTTGAGAAACTTATTTACTAACTTTGGAGATGATTACTAGCATAGAAATTGGTTACATTTCCCGTTATATCTTATTTTTTTGTCACTTTGTGTTTTACTTTAACATAAAAGGCCGGTTATTTAAACGAAGTCTAAACCTTAACCAGTGTCTAACTATTGTTCTTAACACCTTTGAACAAAGGATGAACATCCGATCAGATAAGATTTCGACTTACTTTTAATAAACGACCCTAAGAGTTCTACCCCATCTTACTGTTTGTCTCAGTAGAATAGTGCAGTAGCAGTATTAAGCACTACACAAGAGGAAACCTAACCTTACAGTACTGTTTGTCTTTTAACAAGAAAATACGGCCACAGTAACATGCACTGCATAAGATATAGCGTATTTGTCGAGAGTAGCATATACAATTAGTTTCTAAGCAAAAGTTCGTTCACAGCATCAAGTACTGCAGAGTTGTTGTTCTACCTGGAGTACCAGCTAACATTTCGCTTTGTCTCCTAAAACGTACGGTGACAACATCAAGCAATGCACAAGACAAGAGTGTATTGTTCCAAAGTACCATTTATCTATCATGTTACAGTAAGATGCACATGCACTGCATAAGACCATAGTGTATTTGTCCAGAATACCATCTAGTATTTTTTTTTGACAAAAATACGGTTGCAGTATCAAGTACCGCAGTGTTTTTTCTGCCTAGAATATCACCTAACGTTGACCCATGTGTTCGCAGAAGCACACACTGCACAGAAAGAGAGTCTGTTTAGAGTACCATCTAACTATCTTTTCAGTAAACGTTGGTCGCAGCATTCAGTACTGCAGCGTTTTTTCCGCCTGGAATATCACCTAGCATTACCTCATGTGTCCTCAAAAGCATGGTACCAGCACCAAACACTGCACAGAATGAGAGTCTGTTTAGAGTACCATCTAACTATCTTTTCAGTAAATGTACGTCGCAGTAGTTAATTTCCCTTTCGTAAACGGTTGATGCCATTTATAACAGTCGATTTCATTGCCAACAACAGTCAATGCCATTTGTAATATATATGTACACGGTAAAAAGAATGTGAACGGCACTGAATCAAGTTGTTGGCGTAGTGGTAGTGTACTGGACTGTAATGCTAGCGGTCACGGATTCGAAACACGGTAACTCTAATTATTTTATGTAACTTTTGTATTCTTTTTTCGTTTTTTCTATTTAGTTTCTTCCTTTAAAAAGTCCTTTAAAAAGACTGTTGTTCGAAATAGCCTCGACTGTTACAAATGCATGGCATCGAGCGTAATTGCATCGCAGTATCAAGTACTGTAGATGTATGTATGCATGTGAGAATGTTCTGTTATGAACTTCTAGATTGGTATCGGCAGTTCTCCAAAACTGAAATTGCTATTGAATACAAAACATTTGTATTAGGTTGGAGAACAGCCGATCCACCTTTACTTGAAAAGTTTATTGTACTCACTGCAAAATCCTTCATTTTCGGAAGCAAAATAAATTCAACCCACCAATTTTATTTCGAAAAGTTCTTTCCTGTTATCTTAGAGAGCGTAACTCTTGCATTGAGTACAATAAGAAAATGTCTCTTATGAACAAATGGTCATCAAGTGCTACGGTACGTTACTCTTATATCTCCCTAAAAGCACGGCTACAATATCAAACTCTGCACAAGATGAGAGTCTGTTTGTTAAGGAGGTACTTCTGACTGGTATGGGGTACAAGAACAGACGACCCATGTTAATAGCTGTAGTGGAACAAGACCTTCTCATTTACGAAGGTTTTCAATTCATGGAGTCCTCGCTGGAAGGCCATCTTAACCTCAGGTTTAGAAAGGTATAGCAAATAACTTGCAAACTGGAATACAGTCATTTGTTTAGTTTACAAACGATTCGTGCGATGATTAACTTGATTTATCTCTTGGGTAACTGTGGCAAATAGGTATTTCTTCCTGTTGGATCCTAGAAAAAAGAACAAAAATACCGGTAGACATGTTAAATTACATTTTTGCTTCTATAGATCTTCCCTTGTCTAATAAGAAATGAATCTAATTTTGATTACCGTTAACAAACTAAAGTTATGTACATGTAAGACCGTAAAGGTGGTTTGCAGAGATAATCTTACCACAACTTTTGTAATTCTATTTAATAGTTTTAAGAAAAGATAGTCATTTTGTGTAAACATCGTTATCAATCTCATTGTCATTATCTTATCATTATTATTTTGGTTATCGTTATCGCTATTATAATGATTTCAGTTTGTTGTAAGTTATTACTATTGTTATTGTTATTATTTAAATGTTATTATTATTATTATTATTATTATTATTATTACATGATTATTATTTATAATGGAACCCAAACTGCTTGTCCGACGATGCTGCATACGTGTTACGTTTGTAAAACGCATTTTCGATGTAAAGGGTGTTTTATATTTGAAGATACACAACAAGGAAGGAATGTTTTAGTTAAGAACATCAACTTAACACTTTAAAACATGTGGGAGTCAAGTTGTGTAATCGACAAGAAGTGGCTGTAATTTCATTGTATACTCAGTGAATGTCATGTTATAGCATGATGTAGTTTGCCAGTAATTTTTTTTTTAAAGCCAGGCTTCCATATGATCTGAAGCGGTCGGATCATCAAACAGTCATCAACAACAATCTGTGACCAGCCGTTTGCACGGCTGAAAGAGTTCAAATCAGTGGAGCTTTCTTGACCATTGAGACTCTTCTGACTACGATAAATTTAAATGGGAGTTACGTGTCACAAACTTTCACTGACATACAGTCGCCGCTGGTCACCAACTGTTCCCAACTTCTTGATGATATGAAAACCAGACTTAAGGGGGACAACAAATCGTATTGACGTTTGCGCATAATTATGCCGTAATCTGCCAATGTCTCGGTTTCAATTTCAAAAATCAAAAATTTGAATCATAGCGACACAGTACCGTAGTTGATATGATATTTTCATAATTTTTTGAGACAATTGAGACGAAAAGTGATGAGGGTGATTTGTTAATTATGAAAGAATCGTCGTAAGTTTTTGTGAATTTTAACGAAGTTTACATTTAATTTTTGGAGTTGATATATGTAAAGGACGAACGCCAGCTCGTATGCTATCCGAGGAGTGGCATTTGCACGCTTAGGAACAGTCTTTTTATGTGTTCTAAAAACTTTTTTCTCTTTTAAATCTCCTCTCCATTTCCCCCAATCATGAGCAAAATAAAGCCTGTTTCTCCCCCATAACACAAAAATATCGCTGTAGTTACTACAGTACAATCTGGAGTGTACTTGTAATAATTTGCGAGACTAACCATAGTTCTTCCCTATTTTCTTTTTGTACAGCTCCAACACAACCTATTACTGAGAGATAAAAAGTCCAAACAACAGAAAGGGACAGCTGAGGACTCCAAACTCGGTAAGTGGCATTTTCCTTGTCTGCTACACTAAAGGAGTTTGTTACCAAGGTAATGAGTGCATTAACAATCAAAACAAGATTTTGTCTATTTAACAATATATTATAATTCTCTGAAATCGAGTTGAACATTTTAAGAGATTGAAGAGAATAATTGTATTATCTAATACTGTACAAACTCGGTGACAACGCAACACATTCAAGAAAAGTAAGCATTTGCAAGATTCCCACCTCTGCCTATACCCATAAACGGGACTTTACGCCGCCCATTATTTCACTCCGTAAATTATCAACCTCCCGGAGATAGCAAACCTGTCAGGATGCTTGAAATATCAACGTCACTGCGTTTGTATATGCTAGTTAAAACTATTCAATAGCATGGATGTTTTAATCTATTATCCATTAATGAAGCCGTCTAGGTTTCAATTTGCAGTACTCTAAATTTCTCTTAATTCAAAGATGTGTAAATTCAACCTTTTGGAGGTGGAAAATACGATTATCAACATTCTAGACATTTAATTTGGGTGGTCTTACAACATTTCTATTTCGTCTATTTTGATGTCACAAAAACTTGGACATAAAAAAGTGTTAAATGCCTGCACATCACCATGGCCCAAATGTGGTCAGTAACTCATGTTGTAAATTGTTGGGCTAAAACCTAACCCTAACCATAATGTTAATCTTAACCCTAACCCTAGTATAAACCCGAAAGTTGTCCAGTGACTCATGAATTAGACTTATTTAGCTAATTAAACAACGGCCCTCAACATTTAGCTTTGAGTTGATACCTAACTACTACAATACTTTTTCTCTTTAAATCAATCCCAATCAAATGCCTAGTGTTCACATAGTCCAGCATTTAACATACCAGGCTAATATTTCTTTCACATTGCGCTGTAGGTGACAAACCACGAGTTGCGAGTCTGCGAGTATTCAGTGATATATCGGCCTTTTCTGGGGTGAGTTTTTATGTGGGTGCTTTCACTTCACTTGATGAAATGATAATTGAGAGTCATTTGATAGTTATTTTACAGCCATTGTGTATTTTAGGAACACAGACGTTATTGCGACAACAGAACAAAATAAGAAAATCAAGTAGGAAAATTTATTTATTTTTTGTTGCCAACCCATCTTTCTCAG
>JAOBYH010155314.1:0-10697 GCA_025403525.1 Umimayanthus kanabou
TTTCATTATCCACCTCCCGGGAGGTGGACATTGTCCATTAGCCAGAGATAGCGAACCAATCAGATTGCTTGAAATACGAACGTCACCGAGTTTGTATATGCTAATTTGTTTTATTATATACCAAAACAGTGAATATTATTATTTTTTACAAAAGATTGAAATAACTACAAACTGTACATTCATCTTACACTCGTAAATGACACAAGTATGCCTTGTGTCAATTCATGTTTGCATCAGATATCGAAATTCTTGCCCTAGACTATACTAAGGAGGAAGCAAAAACATACAAGAATGCCTTTGTTTGGAAGTTTTCTTATGCACAGTTATTGACTTTATAAGATCTTGAACCTAGAAAACAATCAGCATCCAGTGCAAGTACCAGTTGAAACCTAACAGTCTTCCCAATCTCATGTCATTTTACCTATTCTATTGTAAATCTTAAGGGCCTGCATATATTTGGGTTTTGCTGTTGCACATACCATGCCACTGTAATAACTAATTAGTTGTTTTCGGTGTGTTTTTTAAATTTAGGTTATAATGCAACTCATAATTATTTATTTGTAGTTCTGCATGTTATGACAATTAGGACTTCTTGCTGTTGTATTAAAGGTGTCTGCCAGTCTCGAACTCAAATACCCAGTCTGAATACTGTTTAATATAGATATGTATTAAAGAGAAATGACTTTAAGTCGAGGTAAAACTCCAAAAATACAGAAAATATCCTAGAAGTTTGAACTTCATTTTGTCTCATTATTATTTATAGACACTACACTGTAGAACATGCAGTTGAACGCTTGTGATCAAATACCGTGAACATTTACATTTGTTGATACTCTTACTAGACAGCCAAATAGATCTTTATCCTTTTTCATCTCTGAGCGGATGACCTCATCCTCTCCCTCTACCTCTCCTCCATCCCCCTTCCCTCTCCCTCTTTCTCTCTTCCTCTCCCCTCCCTCTCCTCCTCCTGCTCCGCCTGCCTCTTCCCCACTCTCTCCCTCCCCCTCCCCCCAGCTCCACCTCCCTTTCCCTCTCCTCAACGACACCATTCAGTTTGCAAATGTTCGACTCACGACTATATCTCAGACAGCATGCGCAAAGGATCATGGTAGTTGATCGATCCATTACTTTACACCACCAAACAGCACTATGTATGGAGATTAGCAAGTTTTGTTTCATTAGTTACAGATAACGTATGATGGTACTTACTTGGACTGGAATTGCAGTGTAAACAGTTGAAAAGAAATCACAAACCACAAACCAAAGGAAGCACTCGTGATATCAGTGTTGGCATTTACTTTCTTTCCTTAGATTAACCGGGACTGGAAAACAAAAAAGGACGCAATAGGACACAAATGGGAATGTAACCTTACCACTGCGACCAGTGTAGTAAGTCTTTTAGCCAGTCTGCTAACTTGGTCACAGAGAAAAGTTCACACACGGGAGTGAAGCCTTACCACTGCGACCTGTCTGAGAAGTCATTTAGTCACTTTGCTCACTTAATCGCACGTACTGGAATCAAGCTTTACCACTGCGACCAGTGTTATCGAGTCATTTAACCAGTCTGCTCACTTAGTCACAAGAAAAGAACACACGGGAGCGAAGCCTTCCCACTGCAACCAATGTAATACGTCATTTACCAGTTTGCTCACTTGGTCACACACAAAACGACTCACGGGGGTGAAGCCTCGCCACTGCGATTGCTGTGTTATAAGTCATTTAGGCATTCTAGTGGCTTCATAACACACAAAAGGAAACATACGGGAATGAAGCCTTACCAGTGCCACCAGTGTAATAAGTCATTTAGCCAGTCTCATCACTTGGCCATACACAAAAGGACACACACGGGAGTGAAACCTTACCACTGCAACCAATGTGACAAGTCATTTACTCATTCTAGTACCCTGATAAGACACAAAAGGACACACACGGGAGTGAAACCTTACCACTGCAACCAATGCTACAAGTCATTTAGGCAGTCTATTCACTTGATAACACACAAAAGGACACATGCGGGAGTGAAGCCTTACCACTGCGACCAATGTGACAAGTCATTTACTCAGTCTAGTACCCTGATAACACACAAAAGGACACACACGGGAGTGAAACCTTACCACTGCAACCAATGTGACAAGTCATTTACTCATTCTAGTAACCTGATAACACACAAAAGGACACACACGGGAGTGAAACCTTACCACTGCAACCAATGCTACAAGTCATTTAGGCAGTCTATTCACTTGATAACACACAAAAGGACACATGCGGGAGTGAAGCCTTACCACTGCGACCAATGTGACAAGTCATTTACTCAGTCTAGTACCCTGATAACACACAAAAGGACACACACGGGAGTGAAACCTTACCACTGCAACCAATGTGACAAGTCATTTAGGCAGTCTATTCACTTGATAAGACACAAAAGAACACATGCGGGAGTGAAGCCTTACCACTGTGATCAATGTGACAAGTCATTTAGCACTTCTAGTAAGTTAACAACGCACAAAAGGACTCACTCAGGAGTGAAGCCGTACCACTGCAACCAATGTGAAAAGTCATTTAGTGAGTCTAGTTGTTTTACAGTGCACAAAAGGACACACACGGGAGTGAAGCCTTACCACTGCCACAAGTGTGACAAGTTGTTTAGTCAGGCTAGTAATTTGGTTAGGCACAAAAGGATACAGACGAGAATGAAGTCGTACCATTGCGACCAATGTGACAAGTCATTTAGTGATTCTAGTAGCTTCATCAGACACAAGAAAATACATACGAGAACGAAACCTTACCACTGCTACCAATCAGATAAATCATGTAGCAAGTTTGATAACTTAATTATTGATCTAAGAGCTCAAGAAAACCCCTATTCTTCCAGCTCACGAGCAAGACACAAAAAGGTAAGCCGTATGAAGGAGATGTTTTCTTGTGATCACTGTGATAAATGGTTTGAACTACTGAGTGATCTTAACAGGCATGTTCAAGAAAACCTCTTTTTTGACAAAAGGAGCAGTTCAGAAACGTATATCAATATCAGCTAGTATGGATTGAGACAATAAATTACTAAGAGTTTTCTGTCTTTCATGCAGTTTGTTAATTAATTAGGGACTTCATTTGTTTTTATCAAAACATTTCTTAAATTTTAGGATCCAGCTAACGTATATTTGACATATACGAAGTGTTTCAATTAGAACTGGGATAATGATAAACCAAGAGATTGATTGGCTACAAGCGAATTAAGGGGTTGTCCATTTTTTTCATCATTTTCACGAGCGTACAAAACGTACTCTTTTTGCAACCCCTCTCCCTCCTCCCAAAAGCGAACGAAAAAAAGCAATAAAATGATGATTCTACTGAAATAATATCGTCATTTTTAAATTTTGGATAAAGTGTACATCGGCCTTGGACCCCCTCCTCCCAGCGTACGTTTTGTACGCTCGTGATAATGATGAAAAAAATGGACGACCTCTAAGTATTAGTGGTGTTTTAATCGTTAGCGATCCCTGCTATTAAACGCTTGTCAATTTCACTTCCCCTCCAGTCTTGTAATTCTGAAAAGCAAAAAGAAAATCAAAAAAGAAGGGAAAAAAGACGGGAGGTAGCAGAGCATTACCATAAAGCTAACTGATTGTTAGTCTCGTTTGGAAGAAACTAAGTTTGATGTAGCTTCAAGTCGGAACGTTTACAGTGCATGTGTAAAAAGAGCGTTCGAAAGTGAACCGCTACCGCATCCCCAGACCCCCCCCCCATCCCTCCTCCTTTAACCATCACTATCACCACAGCCACTTAACTCTTTCTGTTCATGTGGTCAGACTTCTTTATTGCTTCTGTCGAACGAGAACTACGTCTTAATTGCGACTAATCGCAGCTCGGATATCGAACTGAAAAGCAGAACACTAAACATGCTAGCGACAAACCGTAGCGGTGATGTAAAACACGAACTGCAATATTGAGTTCTGTATGTACTTAAATAATAGCTCTCTTACTACAGGTGACTTCTTTCCTGTTTATGAGCCAGATATGTTCCTCTGATTTTTGTTTCAAGGTGTGCGAAGGGTACAGATATGTTGTTGCATTTTTATGTTTATATTTGTTTGCATTGTGCGCAAGACCATTTGCTGACAGATTTACCCTTTCAATCCCAAACACGAAGTATGATGTGTTGCTGAATTCTCGAAACAGTTCTCCGTATTTCCTTTTAAGCTGGTTGCATGGGAGAAATAGGTTATGATCTGCGAGAGTTTATCAAGAGTTTATCAGTTCTTAACTATCACGTCATATCGTCCTTAACCCTCGGACGACCAAGCTATTTACTGTAACAAATTAACCCAACGGGGGGCATTTGGACCGCCCCTCCCCCCCATAGATTTTCCAAATGGTTGCACATAAAAGATCAAGCTTTGGCATGCAAGCAGTTTTGGGTTAACTAATTACTTTCCATAACAACAATCGAGTATTAATTAAGAACTGTTGCTATGGCCACAGTCGTTTCACAACATGTCCGCCATCTTGGCCGCCATTTTGGATTTTCAAAAATTTTATTTTGCGCAGAACTGCAACAAATTTTCCTGAAATTAGTAGAAATCATGTGTTTGCAGCATCAAATAGGAATATAATTAAGAATAAATTCTAAAAGAAGAAATTAGAACAAATTTTGTCAAAAAGTTACAGTTTTCTATTTCAAACTTTAATTTGCATAACTAATTATACATAAGATATAAGTGATTACGTCATCCAATTAACGTCAAAAGATGCGCTCATTATTGGACTACAGGTACTGAACGTTTCATTTTGATTGCCTGAAAGCTTCAAATTTTAGGTCGGAAAAACCTATGGTTGGGGGTCCAAAGACCCCTCCCCCTTGGACGTTCGAGGGTTAAATATAATTGGTTGTTGTTATTATTATTATTATTATTATTTTGAAACATCTTATTATCATTTTTATAAGAAAACAACTTGTTTAATATTGATATGGTAAGAAAAAGATCTACACAAACCGGCTTGGGACCCCAAGCATCCATTCATGGCTTATTGCTGGGTTTTTTTATCCTCTATCCATGTTACGTTAATAAAATGCTATGCCAAAATGTTCGTATTAAATTGTCTAAAGTTAAATACACGCCCTGCTTCCAATAAGCGTACACCTGGATATTAGTTTTTATTAATAGCAGTGACAATCAATACCTTACTAAAGAAATAAAATATATAGTACAAATACAAAATGATAATAATAATAAAAATAGTTGTTCTCATTAAACTCTCCAAATAGCAGTCGTGCTAGTCTCCAATAAATGTTTAAACTCAAGTTAAACGAGTTCTAAATCTTAACCAGTGTCTGACTACTGTATCCAACACCTGAACAAACGAAAGGATTAATTTCGGCAAAGACTAAGCCTTCAGTACTCTTTTTCAATAACATTTCATGCGTTAATACGACACCACGATTGCGCCTCAATCAACAGGCAGACTCTGATCTCGTCACCAGATCCCACACGGCCTACGGCCAAATGAAGAGATCTGGAGCATGGCCACATCGGTAGAGTAAGTCAGAGATTTGATTTTTCGGTCGTGTAATTCTGAAATTCTGTGCATCACTCTTCATCATACACCTCATCTGACAAAGATCCTTTATTCTCAACCAGGAATTGACAAGGTTCATTTTCCCTGCCGTAAAATGAGTAGTTTCGGTATCGCCGATAAGTCAGAGAATCTCTCACGTGGGCTCTGGGTTCGAAATTTGAGTCTGTACTCATTGCTGATCCTTGAAGGAGCAATCGAGACATTGGTGTGGGGTTTTATCACTTACGAGCTGTCAGTTTGAGTTCTGGTCAAACTACATCCAAGAAGTCATGCAAAATCTTGCATCCTGACTAGTATCGGACGTTCATTTTCTGCAAACAGACTAAACTGTAGGCAACAGGACCAATTGGCTTTGAAAGAGGTGTAGACCATTTCAGGACGTTTGAAATTGAATCAGCAGGATCAGGAAGCTCTTTAGTTGAACAACTCTGATCCGGTATGTCGATGTTCAAGTCTGACATATTGTATTCAGGATCACTTCCTTGGTATGTAGCCATTGCTGTTCCATGGAAGCTGCATTTTCCGTCAGGACTGTCTTCAGCAAAGTCCACGTTGTTGATGGCAAAAAAGACATGCCTTCCCATCACTATGTTTGACGGAAGATATACACTGTCATTCTTAGCCATACATTGGAGAACCGTAATGCAATTTGCTCCCCTACTCTAAGGTTTTTGTTATAATCAACCAACATCACAAAGCCGTACGTGCAGCATACTTATGATTTCGTTACTTCGGACCGCTTGGTGGACAACTACGCCTACAGCCAACTGTTGTGGCACTTTATTTGTCAACCTCAGAATTTCCGATTTCTTGTACTTGACTTGTCGCTCAGTTAGGTACATAGAAACGGTACTTTGAGCAAGACTCATTGTGCACTTATTCGACGCTTATGCACCTCATCGGATTTTTTTCAGATGAAAGCAAGTTGTTTGGGCCTTGCATGAGCCACCTGAAGAAACTGTACAGTTCCATTGGCAAGTTCTGATCGGAAATGTCTTCTAGAGACCCAGTAAAAGTCCACTTCTCACAACTGCTGATCGACGTCCTAATTATGGCAGCGGCGTCATACAAAGTTTTCATCTCAGTATCCCTGTCGGCACTGTGATCTTCTGTCAGTTAGATTGCAAAATCTCTTGTTCTCTTTATGCTAATTTTTTCTGATTAGTTGACTCGCTTAGCCCTTTGAAACTATATTTCAGGTATTTGAGTTTGAAGTGGCTGCTTCAGTGCTTTTAGGTTGCACGTCGGATCGGCAATATTGTTTGCTTCTAAAATGTTTTCAAATGCAGCTTGTAACTCCGACACGGTTGCAATCTTCCCCTCTCTCAATACCATATCCGTCATACATACAGCGGAGGGGTTGGCGCAGTGGTAAGATCTCTGCCTCCCAATCCTGAGGTCTCCGGTTCGATCCCCGGCTTGGTCGAGGTCCCCGGTTCGATCCCCGGCCTGGTTGAATATTTGGGTGATCTTCTTTCCCGCTAAAGTTCACTCAGCTTTCCATCCTCCCGGGATCGGTAAAATGAGTACCACCAGCATACATGGACCGCTTTGAAACGGCTGCCAGACGTGCCTTTTTATGCTTCCGGTCCGCTGGGGGTAAACTGATCATTGTAAAGCGCCTTTGAGCATGTTATATGGAAAAGGCGCTATATAAATGCACCTCTTTACTTTAATTTTTTTTATAGTCAAAAATTCAATCTTTAAGCTGCAATTTCACTAGCGAATCTAGAATTAGATGTAGCAGCGGTTACTGGCTTGTGCAAAACGCTTGTGACATTGTTTACCCAACTGGTTTTGTGGTACTTGATGTCAGTGGAATGTGCATCATTGCCAGCAATTGCTGTATTTAGTTTAACAGCGAGTTTACCATTGCTTGATAAATCCACAGCAGCACGGAGAGATTCGCCAGCAGAAAAAGTGCTAACGTTATGCAGAGTTTGTCGATACCCTGGCAGACCATCACAGATAAAGCAAACATCCTTACTGTACGGTGTCATACCTGAGCGAGTTAACTCGGGACCTTCGACAGCTACATCTCGCGATTTACGTCTTGATTCAATAGGACCAGTCAACTGCCTCTCATACCTTAGGGAGCAGAAGCGGAATATTGAATCCTGAATACTCGTCATCTTTTGAATTAGTTTGAATACTCGAAATTTTAGTAGAAATATGCACAATCGAATCAGTAAGGAATATCGAACGAAAATCAAGAAATATTGCAGAAAATGTTTGGAAAGAATGAATTAAGTATACGGTAAGGGAGCGGTCATTTTATATGGAAGGGCGTGAGGTGGATGAATTTAAGGAGGGAACCAATTTTTTTCCTTGTTCCAGTTAAGTCATTCTATTTTGTAAATTCTTCATTGCTGGTATTCATAAGAGCCAGGTTCGTAATTTTAATGATCCTTAGAAATGCACATATTGTGAACAGGTTCTCCAGGCGGCAAGTTAGCAATGCATAGTTGATCTTGGGGGTAGGGGAGCTACGTAAAAAAGAAACAAATATAAAGGAATCAGGACCCCAGACATTTTACATTTGCAATTGGTTAAGGAGGGAGGTTATAAAAAAAAAGAAATTTCGAAAACATCATCCGCTTTTGCACCCTACAAATAATGACCGGTCCCTAAGTGGCAGTAAGGATAAATAATTATTGAAACGAAAAAAATCCAATTCTTTTCAGACACACAGAGGAGCAAAAATAGCAAACAGTGCTGTCTTTTGTTTGTGACTTACGCATTTGTACAGTTTTAGAATTTTCAATGTATTTAGTTTTGCTACCACAGCCCTAAACCTCTGACAAGCACAGATAAATTAGCAGCTGAGGGAAATCGAGGAAAAGGTTGATTTGCTTGCTGATCAAAATATCACCTCTCCCTAAACCTCTGACAAGACACAGATAAATTAGCAGCTGAGGGAAATCGAGCAAAAGGTAGATTTGCTTCCTGATCAAAAGATCACCTCTCCCTAAACCTCTGACAAGACACAGATAAATTAGCAGCTGAGGGAAATCGAGGAAAAGGTCGATTTGCTTGCTGATCAAAAAATCGCCTCTCCCTAAACCTCTGACAAGACACAGATAAATTAGCAGCTGAGGGAAATCGAGGAAAAGGTTGATTTGCTTACTTGCTGATCAAAAGATCGCCTCTCCCAAAGTAGAAGGCGCTATTTCTCAAAACCGCCTTATTTATATTCTTCAGAAATTTGATAAATTTGTCTTTGATCAAAATGGAGGTCATCTACCAATTTCAAATTTCATGAACCACAGATGTCCTTAACTCGAAAGTCTAAATAGCAAGAAGACTGTTTTTCCGCTCTGTCATCCCCCAATACCTTTCTTTTGCTCTCTTAAGCATCCCAGTGTGGACAACATCCTTGTAGCACGATCTCGATGCCAAGAAGTTCGTTTTACTTCAAGCTCTTGCAGTGAATTACTTTGCAACTTTTCCCAAGTTTCAGAGTAACTCAAATACCATAGCAAGCCCATTCTTTGATGAATTTCAAATCCTTTCATGCGAGGTATGTGTTTCAACAAGGCTTTCATTCTTTTCATTCTAACAGACAAAGCATAAATTAAATGCTAGGTTTACTTTCTTAACTAGGAGAATTCTCCATAACAGACATCAGTACGGACACGCTTGCTACTCTACAGGACATGTAAATCAAAATAGCCAGAATTGACCAAGAATACCAACAATTTGTTTTTTAACCTGTTTTTTCTTACCTGCATTTATGAATTAGTAGTTATTATTTCAAGTAAAAATGGGTAATACAACGGGTTCGTTACAATGTGGAAGAAAAAATAATTTGGTAGAGTTTCAGTAGGCTATGAGATCTGTACCGCATCCGCGTATTATCAGCCACGTGACTCCCCTAAACCGATATGACTTACTTGGTTGCAGTCTCGTTTACACAGATTAAAACCTGGTAATGTAACAATCACACATTTCATTCATTTGTGTAAATTTGGATAGATTTTATGCAGTTACAAAAGATTTTGTAACCAGCCTCGTTTCCATGCTGTCCTGGTCACTTGACTAGCAAAATTACTTAATAGTTCCTAATTTGCGTAAGATACACTGCAATATAAAGTATGAGCAATTTTTCTTACGATTTCTTACCTGTTAAGATGGTAAAAAACATTTTATGGACCAGCCTCGTTTCCATGCTGGGACCTTTTGGTCACATCATAAAAGCTCCATAGCGACTGCGGTGCAAATTACAAAATTACCGACAGCATTTTCCATGTTCTTTAGGGTCCCCTTAACGTATCTAGATAGTTGGCTTGCTTTCATCTCAAAACTCCTACGGGACCTTATTTCACGACATTCACCAGACCTGGGTGTGATATGACTGTAATACGAGTGGTGTTTCTGAGAGGGACACTCTGAGAAGTCACAGCTACAAATACACCGGCTCGGGCGATTTTTTTTACGCCCACTTCAAGATGGCGGACTGTCACGGCTCAGTTATCATTCGTAAAGTCATATCATAGGGCTATTGATGGTTGTTAATGGTTATCTATGGTTAGTAAGGGTTAAGGTTGGGGTCAGGGTTACTTTTGTAAGAACTTCGGATAGACATACAATAACATGTTGAGTGTTGGCAGCAAAATGATTGGTTAGTGTAGTGGTACTGTATAGTGACTCCCGTGTATGAGGTCCTACATTCGAGATTCGTCATACCCACCTTTCTTCGGTTTTGTATGAGTCTCAGTTTGAGCAATGTCGCAGTTCTAGTAAGTGTCCGCCATCTTGAAGTGGGCGCAAAAAAAATCGCCCTGCTCGGCGATTTGTTTCCCTTTCTGATGTCTCTTATCTTTCAATGGACCTTAATTTTAGTTCTTCTCAGTCATTTTTATCTCAAAGGGCGAGTATTTTTAAATTTTCCTTTGTTGATTGATTTGAGCATCCAGCAGTTTTGCCAGTATTATTTTATTGCTTCCCACAAAACTAAAATAAAGGCCAAAATAATCTAACAGACTAGAAAGTCTTGTTAAGTGTCTTATACAGGGACCGCGGAGCTACTTTCAAAGTGAGGGGGCTGACTAGTGACTCAAAGTGCGGGCTTAAAACACTTTTTCTCAGTGACTCTTTATAATTTTCAAAAAAGTGGTAGGGCT
>JAOBYH010155425.1:0-10696 GCA_025403525.1 Umimayanthus kanabou
AAAGAACGATTTAGGCAAAATGTTAAAATAATGAAAATCGATATCTTTCCTCGATTTAAACGGGAAAACATAAAAAAAAACTTGTACCTATGTGAGTTTTTTCACGCCATTTAAGACTAAAACTGATTTTTTTTTGCGGGCGCTGAACGGAGTTTATCTAAAAAGCTGAAAACCTTGCTCATTCTTCCAGATTCTTCAAAGATTGGTAAATAGATTTTTGACAATATTATGTCATGAGTTACAATCATTGCTCAGACTCGGCTATTTAGTGTGTTTTGGGTTTGGCACACGCACATGGCATGGGTCGCCGTCAGCTCACCTTATGTTCGCTGTGTTTCTAACAGGCAATTTAAGTTATCGTGTTAGTATTAAACGTACTTTCAACTCAAGTTAGGATATCTAAACTGAGCAATCACTACAATCCATCTGCACTGCGCCTACCTGCGTCTGCCTACAGCAATTTGTAATAAATATTTGTGTCTTTTGTGACACAACATTAGACAGAATGAAGTGCCGTGAATTCCGACAGAGACAGATTTGTTTCGGTTTTATTGTTCAAATGTCGCTGGTCAGAATTATAAAAAAAACCGCTTTTTGCATAAATCATAATTCACAAATATATACTAAAGGAAAACAGGTTTAAGATTCCCGAAAATTAGTGAAGAAAACATTTGGCCTTTGTTAGTGACTTCGATTAAATCTGCTATAGAGAATTGATTTGATTTATTGCGTTTTATCTATTTATTTCAGTGTTACCTCCAACTGTTTGTGATGAGCTGACGGCGACTCATGCCACATGCACGGACCCAAAAAACACACTGAAATAAATCTGAGCAACGATACTGATTATAACTCCTGACATGATGCGTTAAAATATCTACTTGCTGATCCACGAGAGAATCTTGAAGAATGAGCAAGGTTCCAGTAATAAACTCCGGTCTGCAACTTTAATTCAGCTATTTCCCGCCGTAGACTATCTGGCCCGCATTGCAAGTTTGGCGGGGAAAAACACATCGGCACATTTGTTTTGTATTTTCCCGTTTATTTCGTGAAAATATATCGATTTTCAATATTTTAACAGTTTGAAAACATCATTCTTTTACTTAAAAATTGAATTTTGGGTAACTCAATCTTAAATCAATCTTAACTCAAACTCAACTCAAAAGCTAACTCGATGAATAGCCGATCCCCTTCCTTCTACCTAAAAGGAAGATCCTTTTCTTTTTGTTATGCTGACTTGTTCTCAAAGTTTTGAGTTTTTAATTTGACAACCTTCTGGTTGTTTTCTTCTTGAGGTCTTATTTATTCTAATCCAAGTTTTAAGATAATGTTACACGATTAAAAATTGGACAAAACAACAATTTTGCCTCTCAAAGGAAAATATTACCTGGGGTGCTAACACATAAATATTTTTTGTTTGTTAAGTGCCTGCAACTCCACTCAAGAAAAGGACAGACGTTGTGTTTCTGATCGATTCCTCCCGTGGAGTAACAGAAGATGTTTATAAGAAACAAAAAGAGTTTGTAAACACTTTAGTTGGAAATTTCAACATCAACACAAGAGGACCACGTGCAGCTGCAGTTATATACGGTAATACCGCCAGCACAATATCCAGCTTCGTGGAACCGGGCCTCAAGAGCAGGGTAATTAGTGCCCCCCTTATCAATACGCCACGGAGAATGGACAAAGCGCTTGAACATGCTGCAGATATACTTAAGTCTTCTGTTGGGAATCGCAAGATTGTTATCCTTTTGACAGCTGGTAGTCAGTCCGCAGGCAAACCAGTTGGCGATGCCGTGCAGCAACTCCGTAATGTTGGCGCTCAGATGTATGTTCTAGCAATCGGAAGAGATCCAAATAACGGCGAACTGGCACGCATAGTGCAAAGACTAAAGGTACGCTGTTAACATATGTTGATACCTAAGGTACTAACAGAGTTCCTCTTGCAGAAAAAATGCTGAATCTAAAACCTTAACGGATGGTTTGTTCATTTTTCAGAATACATACACTAGTATTGATATATTATATAGATGGGAATCTGTCAAGATGTATTATTATGAAGTTGTTTCAACCAAATACAATGCTTCAGAGCCTGCCAAACTAAATACCGAAAAAAGTAATTTCAATTTATCGACATTGAGACTAACAAAAACTCTGAATAACTGTAACTGTAGACCAGTTTGATAGCAACATATTTTTTTACGTACCCAGGATATCTTCCCAGTTCTATCATCTGATGATCTCCCTTCAAAAGCAAGACAGATTGGACAACACATCCGTGATAATCCACGTAAGTATTTCAATTATCTGCAATAAAATAGAGACGAAAAAGAACATCAATAGATCACGACGGCGTGCTTAGAGTTAGACGTTTGCAATGCACGTATCAAATTTTGTAAATAGGTAGATGATTGATTGATCTATTTAGTGTTAACAAGCAGGTCGTTTTACTGATTTTAGTTCTATTTTCCACTGATTCAGCACCTTCAACACCGCTCAAAGGCGAAACAGACGTTGTTTTCCTAATTGATAGTTCAAGAGGAGTAACAAATGATCTGTACAACAAAGAAAAAGCGTTCGTAAAGACCTTGGCTAGGAATTTCAACCTATCCCCAGCTGGCCCGAGAGGAAGTGTCGTGATATATGGTGACAGACCCATCGCGCTTACTCGCTTTGAGGCAACTGATCTTGAGAAACGTGTGGATAGGCCAGCACTGATAGGAACCCCAAGACGAATGGACAGAGCTCTCGAATACGCGGCTCAGGTTTTGGCTGCGTCTGTCCGGCGTCGCAAAATTGTTATCCTCCTGACAACAGGTAGACAGTCCCCTGGAGGAAAATCTCTTGACGAGGCTGTTAAACCCCTTGATCGTCTTGGTGCTCATACATTCGTTGTTGCCATTGGACGAGGCCCTGCCAATCAAGAACTTTTAGCGGCTGTTGACCGCGCTCGAGACGTTTTTACTGTGGTATCACCTAATGAACTTCCCTCGAGGACTCAACGAATTGGAAGAGACATCCGAGATAAGCCTAGTAAGTAACGTATAACAGATTGACTCAAGTTAATTATTAGTTTACATGTAAATCAACATACTCTAGTTGTGGCACAGGCAACTCAAGCAATGATGGGTTCCAAACATTTACAAGCAACGTACGTCTTACTCGACATCAATGAAAATTTTGCATGTTATTAAGTTTGCTGACAAACTTACTTGTTCTTAGAGTTTTTCTCATTGTCGCATTTCGTTGTTAGAAACGACCATGTAGTTCCATTTTAGTTTATTTTTTAGAAAACGACTTTTGATTGTCTCTTCATAATGACATTGTACTTGTATTATATGGTACCCTTCTGTTTATGAATTCCATTTGTTGGTTTAGGTAAGAGAAAACGTTTAGTAAACATTTCTGAGAATTTAATGTTGCTGTTTCACGGTACTTTTTACAACTATTTTCAAGAAAATGTTACAAACAAAGGCGTTTCTTAAGACAAGATATTCAAACACAAACTTATGTTTCTGGACAGGAAAATGGTACGGATGACCTTGGTTTGATTAGTTGGATTGTAGTACTGTGTACTAATAATATATGAATTTCCTCTTAATTTCTGTATCGGGCAGAAGACAAATTAATAAATTGAGAAATATTCACAAGAACAATTCATCAATTATTCTTATTTGTTGGAATGATATTAATTATCTGATTTTTTGAAAGGTAAATAACAAAATAGAGCACTTGACGACATATCCATGACGCGGCTTTTTGAGGATTGGTGTTATTAGGTGATGACAGCTTAGTATAACGTAACTGGTTGCAATCAGAAAAGGCCAGTGTTGAATTTGTTGCATGATAATTTACCTTGTATTGTCATTTTTACTCGATATAGTACCAGCAACTCCTTTGAAGAAGGGAACAGAAGTCATCTTTCTCGTGGATTCCTCAACTAATGTATCGGACAATATTTATGCTAAAGAGAAAGAATTTGTGCAAAAACTTGCCGAAAATTTCAACATTTCGCCAAAGGGCCCCCGTGGAAGTGCTGTGATATACGGAAGCGACCCATTTACAGTAGCACGTTTCGCAGAACACGACTTCCATGGGCGCATTGCTAGGGCTTCTCTTTTAAAAACACCAAGACGAATTGACAAAGCCTTAGAGCAAGCTGCAAATATGTTTTCTGCATCTGGAAGTGGTTCAAATAATCGCAAAATCGTGGTGCTGTTAACAACTGGCAAGCAGACGCGTAATGGCAAATCTCTAAGTGAGGCAGTCGAGCCATTGCGCAGACTTGGTGCGCAAACATTTGTAGTTGCCATTGGACCAGAAGCCAACAGCCAAGAACTTGGTCGCATTGCAAAACACAGACAGGACATCTTTCCTGTAGCATCTCACAACGACTTAAGTTCACGAGCGAAAAGTACAAGCATGTATATTCGCGATAAACCAGGTACAGTAACATTCTTACCCCTTACTTTTAAAACTGTTACTGCGAAGAGTTAACACCTCTATCGAATGGTCAATAATAATAATAATAACTAGCAGTTTCAATTGAAAGGGTCTTGAAATGTACTTCATACTTTTGAAGGCTTTGTTGCCTCGTCGGGCGATTGATTTTGCTTTGTTGTCTCGTTGGGCGATTCATTTTGCTTCGCTGGGCGATTCATTTTGGTTTATAGCCTCGTTGGGCGTTTGATCCGTTTTGGTTAGATCAGCTGTCATCGTAGACAAACGTACTTGATCGGGTAAATAAGTTGGTGACAATGTCTCTGCATCGGGAATGGTTTGGTTTTCCAAGCTTTTTAGATACATGGTATTTCCTATCAATATCTGATCGACTGTGTCGGCCATCCATTACGAAACACGACACCCGTTTGCACATGTAAACAGAGCTGAAAGACTCATAAAAGCACATTGTCTTCCTCTTGATACGTCGCTAAAACGACGGTCACCTTGATGAATACTTCCACTAACAATTAAATTAGCGTTTGACATCGTAAAAATTGTTAACCTACTTTGTTTTCGTCGCAAAAACCACTGCAAAAACCAATATAAAACCACCTTATCAAAGTCGATAACCACTTCAGCATGCAACGTTGACTCAAAAGCATGGTTTTAGGTTCGCTACCGCTGAACATTGTACTACATGTTCACAAAATCATCTAACACGCCAGGACAAAATCGAGTTTGGAACTGGCTATAAATTCGTGCCCAAACCCACTCGGCTCGTCAAGATTAGTGTAATTAATAATAATAACAACATCATTTTATTGCAATAGTTGCAGATAAAATAGATATAAACAAATTGTACATCGCTATAATTATAAAGATTTAAGATAGTATAAAACTTTCAAATTGTAATAATTACTATTTGAATTTTAACGCCTTCGTGCCGGCTACAATAAAACTGTTCTTAAGACATTCGGTTCTACATCTTGGGACAGAAATGGAATGGCTCGTCTCAGGTTGGCTTTCGTAGTTTTGTGAAACTTAACATTATTTTGATACATGCCTTGCCTATAGGTTTCATGACAGCACTGCTGTAACTAGTTCACGATTCTTATTCGCCGGAGTGAATGCTTTTATTGGACAACCGTCTACACAGGAGGAATCTCACAGCGGTTAGACACCGATGTGCACAGCGTTGTGACAACGAAAATGAGCACAGCGTTGTGACAGCGATGGTGCTGATAATAATGTTACAGCGCTGACAGTAACAGCGCTGGGACAGCAGAGGCTGTGACAGTGCTGAGATAACGATGTGCACATTACTGTGACAGCGATGGTAACTGACAGTGCTGTCAGTTGCCACTACTTTCACAGTGATGTGCACATTGCTGTCACACTAATGTGAACATTGCTGTCACAGCGCTGTCAGTTGTCACCACTACCACACTAGTGTGCACAGTAATGTTACAGCGTTGTCAATTTATATCGCTGACACACTAATGTTGCTGCTATCACTGTCACAGTGCTATCTAGGCCGCTACTGTCACAGCACAGTTACGTACACCGCTGTCACAGTACTGTCACTACAACCGATGTTACGCTAGTGGCAATCTATGACATTAGTGTGGACAGAAGTGTAACAGTATTGTAAACCTCAATCGCTGTGCTACGGCTGTGGGATTCCTGCTGTGTACATGAAATATGTTTTACATCGCCTTGTCTGGACTCTGGAAATCGTATTTCAATGTTTCTAGCTCAAAACTAAAAATAATCAGCATGAAAAAGTCCAAACAAAAACACGTCTACTAACTTGGATCTAAATGTTTTAAGTTCGTTCGACTCAGGATAGGCCGTTGCTTTCTCTCTATAAAGCTTGTTTGCATAAAATCCAAAAAATTAAATAGCAATTGTTGCTATTAGGAAATACATAGTAAAGTGAAGTTTCTAAATTTCACAACTGGCTACCAGTTCTCCTTAATTAAATCACAGCAAAACTAACTAGGCTCAAAAAGAGGGGGGAAATATTTACATTAATAATTAGAAGAAAGTATTTGGAACATTTAAAACTATTTACAGAATATATATAAATATTCAGTAATAAAATTAAAATAGAAGTTATACAATTAATACTAACAAATTGTAGGAACATTACAGTTATTACACGCATTTAGTGCACATACAGATAACAATAATAATAAAGCAGGAAGTTGATTCTATATGCGGGACAATAAACTGCAGTACAATAGTTGTTACACGAAAGTTACGTTGTATAACTTTAAATCTATTTCCCAAGTTAACCGGGTTGTGTCTAGGCAGGGAAAGTTTAGGTTTAGGGTCTAATTTTGCAATCTATAATTCTTAAAACTTTATTAAAAAAACATTTTACAATTGTTTGTACTCTTAATTTGATTTTTCAGTGCCCTCTTCACCATTGAAGCGTGGTACTGACGTGATCTTTTTGGTGGATTCATCCAGAGGAGTAGCGGAAAATGTTCTGAAGCGAGAGAAGGAGCTCGTTAAATCACTTGCGCTTAACTTTGACATCTCTTCAACCGGACCACGTGGTAGTGCCGTTTCATATGGAGACAATCCTGTTACAATAGTTAGATTCCAAGAACCAGATTTCGCAAGAGGAGTTGAAAGAACTTTACTTCTCAATACACCAAGAAGAATAGACAAAGCTCTTGAACACGCCGCGCAGATGTTCAAAACTGAAAGCCGCGAGGGTCGAAGAATACTTATCCTCCTCACTGCTGGGAGGCAAACCTCTGGAGGAAAGTCTCTGGATGAGGCGATTAAGCGTCTTCGCGATCTTAATGTACAGACGTTTGTCGTGGCCATTGGGCAACAGCCCGATCTCAGACAGCTGGTTTCCCTCGTTGATAGGCAACAAGACATCTTCCAAGCCCCTTCTCACGATGATCTCTCTTCGCAGTCCGGGGATATAGGCAAGAAGATACTTGAAAAGCCTGGTAAGAAAAGTTCAATATCTTGAAATACTCTCTCAAATATCCTCATGACTTTCTAACTACCGTCATAAACAATATCGTGAAGATAACGTGAATTGTAAAGTAATTAAAGTAAAGTACAGTACAGTACAGTAGAGCAATACAGAACAGAACAAAGTAAAGGAGAGCACAGTTCAGTGGAGTAAAGAGCAGAAGAGCAGAGACCAGCAGAGAAGATCATAATATAGCACAGTAAAGTAGGGTAAATTGGAAAGCAGAGTACATTACAGTAAAGCAAAGGGCAGTAAAAGTGATTCTAGACAGGAGGAGGTCTAATATTCGAAGTAAGCCCTATGGTTTCCTATCAAACATCCCCGTCATTAATTTATTTCTTTTTCTGTATCGCTATCATCTCCTGAAAGAATTTGTAAATTCTATAATGGCAAATAAACTGTTATACTGTTATAAAGTGCAGTAAAGTGAAGTGCAGTAGATTAGAGTAGAATAAATTGAACTAAAGTAATCTTTCCGTTACAGCTCCTTTGACACCACTCAAGCGTGACACTGATGTAGTGTTCCTTCTTGATGCATCAGAAGGGGTTACCCCGGATGTTTACGATTTGCAAAAGAAATTCATTGTCTCCGTGGCAACCCAATTCAGTATCTCACCAACGGGTCCAAGGGCAGCTGTGATAATGTACGATTCATTCGCGTACACGATAGTACCATTTGGTGGTGCAAACCTGAAGGACAAAGTCGAGAAAGCCCTGTTGATAGGTCTACCCAGAAGAATGGACGAGGCATTAGAACAAGCTCAACGTCTGTTTACACGATCGGGTCGAGACGGCCGGAAGATTATGATCTTGTTGACAGCAGGCCGGCAGGCAGTGCAGCCAGACGTGAAGCCTCTTAGTGAGGCTGTAAAACCTCTGCAAAACCTTGGAGTACAGACATTCGTGGTAGCAATTGGTCTTCGCCCGGATGATAATGAAATTAGGCCCGCAGTAGATGAGCGACAGGACGTGTTCAAAGTGACAATACCTCAAAACCTTCCCTCACAGGCTCCTCGCATTGCAAAGAAAATACGCGACAAACCAGGTAACTTAGTTTCATGTAGCCAAGTTTTGACCGTGACAGACCCTGGATAAAAATGCATCTGTGAAGCAAATTTCAATGGTTTCTTTACTAAAACGGGATGAAACTCGATGTCTTTGGAGTAGCTTCTGTCATTTGATTTTATTGCGGTTTTAAGAGATGTTGACGTCAAACGACGTCACATCAAAGATATTTAACTAGTTTTGCTACTGTTATTTCTTACCAACTTTTGTTTCATATGCATGAGAGGTAAGTCAAAAGGAAGAAAGTGGAATCCGACCCTCCAGCATGGGGGTGATGAAAAGATTTCAGCCATTTCTTGGTATTAACCCTAGAACGGCGAAGCCATTTTTACTAACAAATCAACCCGAGAGGTGGTTGGGGGAAAATAGGATCGAGCTTTGGCATGTGAGCAACTTTGGGTTAGCTTATTACTTTTCATAATAATAATCAATTTATTATTAAGAACTGTTGCTATGATAACGGTCGTTTCACAACATGTCCGCCATCTTTGGCCGCCATCTTGTTATTTTTAGCAAAATTGCAGCAAATTTTCGTGAACTTAGTAGAAAATATGAGTTTACAGCCGCAAATAGGAATATAACTAAAACTAAAGTGAAAAGAAGAAATTAGAACATATTTTTTCAAGAAATACCTGTTTTCAATTCAAACTTTAATTTGCATAAATTATAAATGATGACGTCATCCAACTAACGTAAAAAGATGTGTTCATTGCTGGACTACAGCTGCTGAAAGTTTCATTTTGATTGCTTCTTAGGTTGGAAAAACCTTGGGGGAGGGGGAAGTTAAAAGGTTAATTAGATTATACGAAGTAAGATATCGAAAGCGGATACAGTAAGTTGAATTAACGCATCTTTGCACATATTCTAGACGTGCTAAACAATCAATCAGACAATTTTCTAATCTTCACATAACTCGTTTTATCAAATAAAGAAGAATGATTATAAACTTCAACAGATGCGCTCAAATGGCGAAAGTTGCAGAGATGGTGCAAAAGCATGTAGTAAGATTGATTCGGACGGAATGTCAATATGTACAAGCAGGCTGTTAATGTTATAGAAAAAAGACAAAATCGTTAACCAATCTTCGTTGCTGGAGTGCTTTGAAGAGGTTGCAGCATTTCTGACACACAACTAACTCGATTATGCAGAAAAACACAAATATAAGTGAGCCCGTCAGACGTATATGTTCTTCAAACAACTCCTTAATACTCTAAATGCACAAAAGAAATGTTGAGTACTTGACATTTTGAAGCATTTAACGTAATTTGTATCTATTTATTCGCTGCATAAGATGCGTTTCTCATATTCATATTTGTTAAATCACAGTGGTGGTAATTGAAGAGTATCCTCTAAAGCCTGATACAGAAGTCGTGTTCCTGATGGACTCATCTCAGGGTGTAACGCAAGAAATGTACAGCAAGCAGAAGGCATTCGTGAAAGCATTAGCCAGACATTTTACAGTCTCGCCAAAAGGTCCTTACGGAAGTGTTCTGATGTATGACCAGTTTGCGTACATCGTCTCAGATTTCGCTCGATCTGACGTGTATGATAGAATCGACAGCGCAACCCTACTCGGAAAACCTCGACAAATTGATACCGCTCTCCAGCAAACTGCAGCTCTGTTGAAGAGGTCAAAGCGAACCGGACGCAAAATTGTGATTCTTCTGACAGCAGGCAAACAGGCACCAGGTGCTGACTCCCTCGCTGAGGCTATAAAACCTCTCCGCCGTCTCCGAGCTCACACGTTTGTGGTGGCCATTGGGCAAGAACCCGACAGTAATGAGTTGAGGCATGTGGTCGACAGACTGCAGGACCTGTTTACAGTTCAACAACCAACTAAGCTTTTACCTCAGTCAGAGACCATTGCCCAGGCAATCCGCGACAAACCAGGTAGCGTCTTAGAGAAATACTATTTTGTATGTAATTGGTTGATCATCTGTTCTTGTTGTTTGATCGACGGTTGTAATGGATTTGTCCGGGTTAGTGTAGTCCTGAGAAGGACGGTTGTAATTGATTTGTCCGGGTTGATGTAGTCCTGAGAAGGACGGTTGTAATTGATTTGTCCGTGTTGGTGTAGTCCTGAGAAGGACGGTTGTAATTGATTTGTCCTGGTTGGTGTAGTCCTGAGAAGGACGGTTGTAATTGATTTGTCCGGGTTGGTGTAGTCCTGAGAAGGACGGTTGTAAT
>JAOBYH010155536.1:0-27233 GCA_025403525.1 Umimayanthus kanabou
GACTTTCCAGGGCCTGGAATTTTCTTTTGCCAATTCCAGGACTTTCCAGGATTTTCAAGGACCGTGGCAACCCTGTAATAACCGACCCTGAGTGTTTATCAACATCGTACTCATCTAGTGACCAAAGTCCTATAGAAAATCGTCACGAAGAGACAAACAGAAAATTTACACTTATTACATACTTTCCCCTAAGTGAACGCAAGAACCCAGCAAGCTTTATTCCAGCTCGGTTGTCACCATGGGTATCGAAGCTCCTCGACAGTAGGAATGCACCTAAAAATAGAAGCACGAACTGTATATCAATCCTTGCTAAGGACAAGTAAATCGATGATAACATTTGCATACACCGCGTACTGAAAAAACACAAAGGTTACTAGCAATTTCTTACGTAAAGTGTTAGCTTTTGAGTGGCTATTGAAGCAAACGTATTCTGTTAAGTTTTACTGTGATTTAACACGGATTTCCATTTGAACCAGCACATGCTGAACTGGACATATATACATATGTAGTGTAATTATAACAAACATGTAAAACAATAATACAAATATACAAAATATTCTTGTATTTTATCAATGCCACCGTAAGACACCGTCAGTTCAGTAACTTTGATCGTTAATCGCTGAAAATCAAGGTTCCTTGAGACACCCAGTCTCTATAATTAGGTGACGAGATTGAAATTTGTGCATCCTTTTTAGATTTTGTTAAATTTTTTGCATCAAATACTTGTCGCGAGGGGTTAATGGGAAACCTCTGTTAATATTCATTGTCATAGTCATAGTCACAGTCACAATCACAGCCATATTCATATCCTTTTACGTATACATATCCGTAACCATAGCCATACACGGATCAAGAGTTTCCGACTTCCGGTCCAAATTCAAAGGAAAGGCTATTGTGTTTGGCGATGTTTAACAATGGTCTGACTTAATGAATGCTCACTTTTCCTTTGAATTTGGACCGGAAGTCTGAAACTCTTGATCCCTGTATAGCCACAGCTATTGCCACAGCCATAGTCAGTTACTGATTTGCCTTTCGTTTCAGCAACACCATAGGTGCCTGTACAATTTTTATAATAAGTGTAAGCTTCTTTGTCTGTGTTTCCACCAATGTCCCAAGAGACTATCAGACACTACTCAAGACCCTTACCAGTGTAGTAATCCAAAACCACGACGTTGTGGCCCCGTTTGTGGGGCGAAAGATCTCTGCCGTTTACCCAGATGTATGCACGTCCACAGCCTCGATATCGTCCACGATCAGCACAGCCTTCGCTGCGTATCCTGATTCTAAGTCGTTTACTACCTAATGACGACAAAGGATAAAAGAAAACGCTCAGTTGTATTGCCGTGGCAACGTAACATACTAGCGTTAACTAGAGAAGCAAGGTTTTGTTATGAAATCCTTTTTAAATACACACAATTCAGGAAATATTGCTTTGGAAAACATTCAAGATACGACCCAGGGTAATTATGGGAACACCATAATCAGACGATTCCTTCTTAGTAAGTGCGTACGTGTAGAGCTAATGATGCAAGTCAGAAGTGTGAAAGCACTCTTCAGTTCAGGTGTTACATTTCCCAGATTTCAGCTCCATTTTGGAGACAAAAAATAGTGATCCCACTTGGGGCCAAAGACAAATGGAAAAATAATGTAGTTTACCTGGCGGTCGAGGTCGAGGACGAGGTGGTCGAATAACACCGGGTGGTGGTTTTTCTAGGAAACAAATCAGACAACAAGAGTTACACTAGTGATACAAAGCAGTACTATTATTACCATTATTATAAACATCAATATCACTTTCATTATTGATACTATTACTAGTATTATTATAGCTACTTTTACTGTTACTGGTATTAGCATTAACATCATCACTAAGGATTCGTATTAAATCTTGTCACAGTTTATGCCGACAACTACATCAAAGAGCGGAGTAACACAAAACAAGCTCAACTATCGGAATACACATGAGACATTACCACGAACTCGGCAAAACAGTTTCAACATTTTGAAGAAATAGCAAGAACAAATGGGGCTGTCTCAATCACGAGACGATTTTCATCAGAGCTAGACCTTCGTCCCCAATTTGAACACTCAAAACAATTTGTTACGCTCTAAAAAAGCTTTTTTTTTTTTGCAGAGTTCCATTATTTCTTTTATGCGCTACATTCTTTTAGCTTCTTGTGAATTTTAGTTGTCTTACAGTATTTTGGTAGACTGGAAACTGTCTTCCAGCCTGATAATGTCAGATTCTATAAGATTATTTACCCGTGCCGGCGCAGCAACATTATGACTGTTAGTTATTTGTGTTTTCAGAGTTTTCAAATACTGTCACTATTAGTACTATTATCACTAAGACTAATAAATACTAACATTTAAACACACTTACTGAATACACATTTGTACAAGACTTGTAGATATTTGTAGGTGCCACGACAAGGATCGCCAAACAGACGACTTGAGGCTTGTAGAAGACACCCTCGTTTTCCCTGGCAAAGTCTCCTGACAACAGCAAGAGACTTACGGTTGTAGCAACGGGTGGTTCGTATGGCTCGATGAGGACAGACAGACTTTCCTGCTGTTCTACCATAGTTAGCAGTAAGAATACGAAGAACATGGTTACTCTTGCAAGAAATTCCTCTTATTCTGCCTTCACAGATTGTGAGAAGTTTAACTGTGAAAAGAAAAGTAGACAATGTGTTAGTGTTTCAATTTTGTAACAAGAAATTAGATTTTGTAGACATAATAGTTACTAAAATGTTGATGACGTCTGTTAAAATAATGCTAAAAGTTTTAAAATTTGTTCCAAACTTTTTTGGTTTTAAACCATCATCAAGGATGATGAACAGATTTTAAAAAATACTTTTGATTTTAGATTTTAACAAGTAAGAACAAATATCTTGATGGTTATTCAATAATTGACCTCAAAGTTTAGTATAGTAGACAATTGATTATCCCTGTACCATGAAAGGGAAGGATATACATTGTTACATACTTACCCATTAACGTTTACATTTACTTGTGCGTATATATTCATTTCCTTTTTACTGGAGTTATTTTCAGCATGTTTAGTTTCAAAAAAAGCATCAGAAATATGCAAATGTGATACACTCAGAGAAGAATTTGTTAGTTTTCAAAGGCGGCATGGTGACAAAGTTAGTTTTCGAAAATATCTAATAGAACATTTAATAAGTAAATAAATAAATAGGAAACACATCAATACTATCATAATATCATTTAACCGTTATATACCTTTTCTCTTCTAAGAAGTAAATGACAGGCTAATTTCCTACAAAAATAAGGACAACCCAAATGGCAAACCTACTTTTTTGTTTCTTTCCCAAGGGAATTACAGCAGACAACGAGCTAGGGCCTCGCTTTCGTCTGTTCTGAATCTGTCGAACCCATGAAGGTCGTCTGCCTGCTCCAGCATAACCAACGAAGGCAAATGATCCCCTAAATCCAAACCCAACTCGACGAGCTCCCAATCGCTTAAGTTGTTTAAGGGAATATCCGATGTATCTTGAACCATCGTCCTGGACGGCAACTAGAACAATTTTTCTGTTCCAAAATAAACGAGCGTTCATTAGTATAATTTAGATTATTTACACATTCATAGTTTTGAAATGGGAGTACTAAAGTATTGTATACTATTTAAAGATGGGGTCCATCATGCTTTCAAGTTCTACCTTAAGGAGGTTTAAAACGTTTATACATAGCTATTAAGAAACAAGTAAACGGTGACTCCTTTTTTAATAAGTTTGTTAGCTTTGTTAGCTTTCTTTACTTACGTTGATTTAGTGAAAACAAAATATACTATTGATTGTATTTTACAATTTTGCTGATGTTCTTAGACTGGGGTATACTTTAAAAAAGTCACACAACACAAAAGAATGTAAGTCCTTTCTAAGACAAATCAAAACAGCAGTAACATGGATAATACAAGCTTTTTCATTTTCTTGAACAACTGTGACAATCAGTAAAATACCATAATATCACTAGAGGAAACGTTTATGTTTAGACTGATCAAACACACATGTTGCATTAATTAACATTCTAGGGACGTACCCTTTTCTTAGCGACGAAAGGTACCCTCTTAATTGGTATCCAGCCCTTCTGTTGCCATGGGTATCGAATGCTCTTCGACCAATGATACGGCCTGTAAGAAAAAATGCATATTTAGTAATTTTTTGTACTGATGTCCTAACGTCCAAACTGTATCTGCATTTGTATTAATAAAATTTATAAAAAGAAATCGTTTCAGAAAAACGGTTACAATTTCGTAATCACCCTTCATTACTTCAAACACCAATAAAATATTATATTTTCCATGTAGAGTATCGCTTGTATGGGAAGTAGCCCTAATTACTTATATTATCAGTGTGATCAAAAACACAAGGAAAAAATCATTATGGTTCTCAGTTTTTTGCAAAATGAATTACAGCAGCAAAAAAGACAGAATAATCGTACTAATATATTAGTAGTGTATATTTCACAAAGAAAAAAATCTTACCAGTAGTTGGATTCAGAACAATCACATTGACGCCTCGTCGACGAAGTGAGTAATCCCTTCCGTTAACCCAGATGTAGGCTCGTCCGCATCCGGGACCTTTGCTGAGATCTTCACATCCTTCACTACGAATATCTGTAACAACCACGCCTAAAGAGAGGGGGAAGTAGCGACGCCATAAGAAGCATAAGTATTCAATACTAAACATTCCATATAAAGATATGGTGCTTCGGAATATATTTGACTTGAACATTTATTGCTGACATAAAATGTATGTTTCAAAACGCGCAATTTGATCCTTACAACTGTTTTTTACAATAGCAGTTGTTTGGTCATGTTTCTTTTCGATACTTTTGAATGTTGCTAGTACCGAGTTATGAAAAATTGCAAACTGTTTGGTCATCTTTACCAAGACCAAATGTACAACTAAAGACATATGTTCGTAAATGATACCAATACCATGTACTGGCTTCGTTTTACAACTGGTATACTTTGAAGATAATGTCAAATTGAGTCCAGTAACTCCAACCGAAATTTTACGGATAAAAAAAATAGATACCTTCTTAACACTATTACTTGTAATAGCCAAATTTCATATTGTAAAAGCAACATCAATGAATAACTTCTCAGTTTTCAAGCCTTTCTTTCTATATGTAAGCAAACAATCGACATTTTCTTAACATTAGCTTTTGCCACTCACGCTAGGGACAGCTTTTATAATATGTGGGGTCTTGTATTATCAGCTGTTAATTAACGTAATAATTGTTTCTGATACAGTCATAAATAGCGTTAATAAACCTATTTTATTAAAACTTACCTTTTGGTAATTTTCGAAGTGGTATCGAGACCTTTACAACACTAGGCCCACGGCGCCGTGGCTTCTGTTGCTGTCGGACCCAACGTGGCCGACCGCGTCCTACGAAGCCAACCAGAGCGTATGAACCACGGAATCGAGGCCGAATACGGGAACCTCCAATTGATCTTAAGCTTGCAAGCGCCGGTCTGACAGTCCGTGCGCCTGAGTCTTGTACTGAAACCAATACGATTTTCCTGTATAGAAATAGAATGACGGAGAAAAACGTTAAACATTTTAGTTTTCAATACGAAAACAAAACAAATGACCTACTTGTTGTTATTTATAGCTGATTAATCAATTACGACGTCGGAAACGATAACGGTGAAAACTAACAAAGAATAAATTGCGGTTTTCGCGTCGTCTTGGTACTGAAACGAAAAACGTAAATCAAAACTAAATTGAAAGTAACGAATTAAGTAAGTTCAAATCATGGCACATGTTGAAAGTTGAAATCAACTTACCTTCCTTTCAAAGACCTAATGAATGATCTCAGCTTGTATCCTGCGATTTTGCTTCCGTGAGTGTCGAACGACTTCGACAACATGAATGCACCTGAGGGTAGAGAAAAACAACAATTGATTTCCGAACAACTAAAGTTAAGTGATTGGGATGATATCAGCAAAAATTCAGCTCAAAAATTGAAAAATTCATCTCAAAATTTTTACTGAATACGATGAAGAGTAAAGGTCTTTGTTCCCTTAACGTAAGATTTAAAGGCGCTGATGTACTCGAGTCACCTGAGTAAACAGACCAATGACTTAAAAATTACATTAATAAAATAATAAGTCTTTAAATATGCATTGGTTGGTAAATAATTCGCTTAGCATTTTACTAGATTGGAGAAAATACAGAAAAAGAAAAAAAAATAGGAAAAAATTCTTCTTGTATTTTTTTTAGAAACCGAAAAATACTTACCAGTGTAGTAGTCTAGAACCACGACATTAAATCCATGGCGGTGTTTAGAATAGTCCTTGCCATTCACCCAGATAGAGGCTCTACCACACCCTCCGCGCTTGCCACGGTCATCACACCCTTCGCTACGGATATGGACGTTCAGCCGCCTTCCACCTTTGATAAATAAAGGACATTCTTTAAGCGTTCTTTTGCTTTAATAATTGCAAGCTTTATTGAGCAAAAACAAAGAAACTATAGCGGCTAAACTTATACAAGTGGCTATTAAGCCAAGTTTGTTTCAAAATGACACGCGTTAATACTAAACTCGAGTTAGTCCCCAGCTGTGGCACCGCAAAATCGTGAGACTTTGCCAATTACGTTATACATTTGGTTTTCTTAAACTGTCGTATGCATGCATTCAATCCAAGCAAAATCAATTTCAGATATAAATAAACTGCGACAAGACTGCTATTTAATTTATACTTGTTGGAGGTTCAAGATTTTAATGCTAAACTGAAACCCGACACTATAACTCAAGAACAATATGCAACAAAAACATATATTACTAAGGTGATACTTATTTTAACGCGACTGTACATGTGTAAAAAACAGCTCTTATTGTCTGAAAATCTCAGGAGAGTGGAAATACTTATTAGTTTTGTTTCTCAGTTAAAGCTGTTACCTGGAGGATTGGGTTTTGGTTTGGGCCATGGTCTCGCTGGGATTAGAACTTGGACACCTGGATAGAGAAATACATTGTTATACCGCATGAATTCTAAATGCAACACTATTCAATTGTAGCACTATTTTGTAGCCTACTTTTTCGGCCAGATAACACAACTCAATTTCATGGCTTTCAGTCATGACTGTGATAATTAGCTTCCAGCATTTGTAAAGGTCAATCGCCACCGCCAAATCAAGCCTGATTCAAGATCGCATTCACGCAGATATTTTGGGAATGTGATTAATGGGGGAGGCGGATTTAAAAAAACAAACAGTGTTTGTCAGGGAATCATTCTGAAAGTCTCAAAATCAGGTTGATTTACTCTCACTTAGATATAGACATATGATATCAGATAGACGGTTATGTTAAAAACAGGGTAGTTGCATTAGTTTACACTAAAACTGATATCAATGGAAGCTTTGTGATATTACATCATGATGAGAAAATTTTGAAAAAGAAATACAAAGTTCAAAAATTTAGAATAAATCAAGTTATAAACTTATAAATCTAAAGTTAAATCTGAAAGAGAATTATGATAAACTTACTTAAAGCTGCACATATTTTGAAACTAAACAGCTACTTTGTAATTTAATATAATGCTCTATACTAAGAAATTCTGACTGGAACGTATGCCTTACCTGGACAATTTCTGCTTCGGCGACCGCGACGGACACGCAGTGTAAAGGCTGTAGATATAAAAAACCCACAAATGTTTAGCTAACTAGTAAAAATGTACATTATTTTGTTACAACTGAAAAATTCACCTCGACTGTAACTCCAAATCTTCCTGTCAGGGCTGACACCATAAATGCCGCCACATCCAACGGTCACTGAAGTCAAACGGCCTGGTACTCGCAGCCAGCGTCTACCCAGGGGCCGTCTGTTGTTTACTCCTAATCGGTAAAATATATAGTTTCCTCTGTTTACGCCCCACACGTTTCGTCCAGGGCCAGTTTCGATTTGTTTTAGACTTCCAGATACGTGGATCCAGCGGGTGCCTATGGTTAAAAATACTCGTTAAAACAAGTGAAAAGGTAAAAGTGATTCTACGACTGAAGAGTATTGAAGCCCACAATAAATACGTCTTATTAAGGCAAGCTTTTTTATTATATCTTATAGATATAGGTTTTTTATACTATCCAACTTTGCAAAAGCTGAAGAAACACTTATAATGTGCAAGTGTACAATGGCGATCCAGAGTAAGCTTAAACAACAAGAAATTATCTTTATCTGATATAGCATTTATACCATGATATATCCCTCTTCTTCTTAACTCGGGTTGACAAGCTCCCATCTGGCCTTGTAGCTCAGTTGGTAGAGCAACGGTGATCTGTCCCGGGGGTCGTGGGTTTGAATCCCACCGGGTCAGGGCTATCGCTCAGAAGATATTATTTGGGATATTTATTAGAGCACTTCAACTTACTACATTTAAACCACTATATTGAAAATAACTAGTCTTTTTCAACCTTCGTTGGCCTTGCAAGAAATGCTGGACATTTACTCTGTATTCTCAGCAGTTAAAATAGAACAATCATGCTTACCAGCAGGTCTACGGGCGGTCACCCCTCGTCTAAAGTAGATTAAGTTCCGCTTGTTGACGCCCCAGCATCCTCTTGTAGAACAAGATATGTACTTCAGACTTCCTGGAAGATTTCGCCAGCCGCTACCCCTTGGATTTCGCCTGGTAATGCCCGAACGGTAGTAAATACGATCGTATCTGTTGATACCGTACACAACTCCGAATGGTCCGGAATCAATGTGCTTCAGCCTACCACCGACCCCGACCCATCTACTTCCAGCTTTACCATTCAGAGAACCTGTTGAGAAAGGTAAAGTATAAAACGCGTGTCCGTTCGTCGTAACAAATACGTCTAAGTAAGATTCCCTTGCAGATCGGAGTTTGCGTTGGAAAAAAACAACCAAAACATTTAAGAACAAGAAGGGATCGATACGTTCTTTAGAATTAATCAATAAAGTTAATTAATATTTTATTTTGGTAAGGTTTGTAATATAATTGTTTCAGTAGCTTAAAGTGGTGTCAATGGTGAGATAAATGAAACTAAAAGTTACCAATGGTAACGAGAGTGCTACAACTGAAGACTATAAAGAAAAACAACAGTGAAGATACTTATATCAAGTCATATTAAAAATAGGTCACCATAAAATGACACTGACTTCGTTCTGTAAAGATCCAGTTAATTGCATAACAAATTTGTGTTACGGTAAACAAGTCACGGAGAAAAGTATCTTAAAACTAAATAATACTGAGCGTTAAACATGTAATAACAATTGAATCAAAATGATATATTAAACGTACCAATACGGTAAAAGATCTGGTTGCGCCTGTTTACGCCCCAGACACCGCCTTGCCCTGGCGACACGTGCTTCAGTAAACCTCCAATACGCCTCCATCTTCTTCTTCCTCTTAGTTTAAATATTTGGTGAAGTCGATTAACTCCCCAAACGCCGAATGAATACCCGCCATCAATTTGCTTCAACCGTCCAGGAATATTTCTCCAGGTTACTATTAGAGATAAAAAAATACCAGTTAGCTTAAAGAAGAGTTGAGCGGAAGTGTCCTTACAGTGCGATGTTGGGGTTTTGCTGGTGCATAAATGTGATGGAATTTTTATTATATACGAACGTTTTCCATATGTTCAGTCAAGTAGATAGACGTGCTTAATAATTACTTCAACTAAATTATTCCGATCTTTACAGGACCATGTCATCTCTAGAACCCTTTTCTCAGCTCATATCATCACCCATCTTGCGGACAAGAAGTTTTACAAACATTTCAAGATGATATGTTTTACAAACATGCATCTCATCTTGTTTCTCTTATTTGACCAAATATTTAAAACCAAAGAAGATACTCTCACTTACAAGGTACTCTCTTCTTCTGAAGTCTCACCCAACGGGACAATACACTGGGGCCGCGCTTACGCCGATGCTGCTTCTGCTTTACCCAGAAGGGCTTGCGGCCTGGTCCTTTGTAACCAATCAGGGCATACGAACCACGGAAACCAAAACGTATGGAAAATCCTCCAATCCTTCGCAGGTCATTTAGAGCTGATCGTACATGTGATGCCCCCTCGTCTTGAACCGCGATCAGAACGATTTTACTAAAAAACATCATAATGAAACAAATTTCAGATTACGCACTTCAACATATTTTTTAGCAAATTTGGAACATAAAATCTTGAAAGAGAACTTTACAATAACGCTTGTTTGTTCAGCAAACGTTTGTATAACTATCCTATTTCTCGTGTTTGTCAACTAGTGAAATGGCTGCAAAGTTTTATGTTAGTTAAATTAGCCTTCAATGGATTCGCGTACAGTGTTCAAATCTTGTGGGGTATAAATGTAGAAGTGAGATAGTATAACTATCATTAGTATTTTAAATTAAAACAATTTTAAAAACAAACCTGGATCTAAGCCTTCTGAGGAAAATGGCCAAGTTGTAACCTGCACGTCGTTTTCGGTTTGTATCAAATGCACGGCGAGCAACCACACGACCTAATAAGAAACAAAACCACATAAGTTTCTATAATGTACTCGATATCAAGGTCCAAAAGTATAAAATATTTTTAACTGCACCTCAAAATATACTAAGTTTTAAAAAAATGTCTCACTAATCCCACTAAATCCAATTTTTTAGAGTGAGGTTACACGATTCACACTTACCACTGTATGCGTTGAGAACAACCACATTGAATCCGCGCCTATGGAGGGAACGATCTCTGCCGTTAACCCAGATGTATGCTTGACCACAACCTCGACCTTTCCCAGGATCCTCGCAACCTTCACTACGAATATCCACACGGACGCGACCTAAGAAAGAAAATGCATCGATGTTTTAAGTAAAACAAGGTATAGCATTTGTCAGCTTAATATCTTAGATGAGTAATGAACAGTCATAAAACAATAGCTAGTGCCCTCTTATAACATTTTTAGTTAAATGTTTCTACGTCCATCAGCGGTTTACACGCGAACCTAACTTAACATAACCTATTAAGAGCAAGTTTGTAGTTTTCTTCCTTCTCGGAACAGTAAATTTAGTTACCTTTTTTTGGAAAAATACAACGGATTTACTAAATAAGTTGTACAGAGTATATAAATAGAATACGGTATCAAGATAATAAAGTGGCAGTAACAAAAACACAAAAACAAAAAAATTAGAACGATATGATACGGTAAGGTATCGCTAATCTCTTGAACAAACTAGAATAAGAGAAAGGAACTCACAAACAAATGCACTACTTACAACTATGTGAAAATGAACAAATACATGGCTTCCTGCAGTTCGTTTCGAATTACATAACAATGGCCTTATGTAGTATTAATGTCACGAAACATCAACTATAAAATGGATAAGATTAGTTTAGGCAGTTAAGGCAGTTCAAAAGTGTAAGCCCTTGGCTTCTTTTTGAGCTGTCTTACCATAGGTGAGACAGTTAATGGTATATGCTTCTTTAGGCTTTTTTCCTATGCTATTTCTTTCACTTTCTAATTAATACATTCATGTAACTTGTAAAATGTCACCTATGGTTTACAAATACAAATAAAGATGCTGATGAGATAAGATTAAGGGACACTTGCACTCGTTTATGAAAGCATTTGAAATTTTGCAACATTTGCTTGCCACAAAATGCCAAAAGTCTATTAATTGCTTATATAAACGTTGTAATTACCTCGTTTAAGTCTCGGAAGAGGGATCTTAACTGCCAATTGGCTGGGTCCCCGATGACGTCTTTTTTGTACTTCCCTTATCCAACGGGTTCGTCTTCCTGTGACTCCAGCAAGGGCATAGGACGAACGGAACTGTGGACGGATGCGGCGTGCCCCGATCCTCTTCAGTTGACGGATGGCAGGAGCAACATATCGCGAACCTTCATCTTGTATAGCAACTAGCACAATTTTCCTGTACAATAAAATGGACGTGTTTGAGTAAAAGTTTGAAATTACAAACCGTTTTTATTAAAAAAAAATTAAAAAATACAAATTTTGTTTCAATTCTTTCTCAGGATACAAGCAGATAAATTAAATTATCGTACATTCAAGTTTCAAGTTTATTTATTTATTTACTTACTTACTTATTCATTCATTCATTTATTTATTTGTAATAAAACGCTCAGTTAGTTTATATGATTGATCTTGTATTAAATACTGTCTTTACCTTCCGGTTAAGGAGCGCAGGAATGCTTGAAGGTTGCGTCCGGCGTTGCGATTTGCAAAAGTGTCAAAAGATCGTCTCAGCAAGAAAGCACCTGCAAAAAACAAAACAATTTTTAACTTTGATAAAATAGTATAGTTTGGTGTATAAAGTCCGGTAGTTCAATAATTACCGAGTTATGTCTGACTTTGGAAGGGTTTCATATTTCAGAACAGCGGAACACAGTTATTATTTACCTTGTTTTCTGAAACATTTGCTTGTTATAAGAAATAAATCGACCTGGCAAGAAAACCTAATCTACAGAAACTTTTCACAAAACTGTTTAGGAATAGATAGTTTATGTAGTTTATGTAGGGAGACCAAGCACACAAGGACTTCAGGTACTAGCTCACCAGGTATAAGCTAGCCAATACGTACCGGTGTAGTAATCAAGAACAACAACATTGTGCCCACGGCGATGTGGCGAATAGTCTCTTCCGTTAACCCTGATATAGGCCCTTCCACAACCACGATATCTTCCGCGATCATTGCAAGCTTCACTGCGGATCTGTATCCTGAGATTTCGTCCACCTGATGTATCATACAGTCATTAGCCGTTAGTAATAATGAAAACGTATATTGCCATAGTAGCGACCCCTATGTGGTTTAACCTTAGGCGAATTCAATGATCGCTAGCTAAGAGTTCGAGATAAAGTTGTTAAAGCTGTTGTCTTGCACAGCTCATCTTACCAGTCATTATTTTTAAAACTCTCTATATATAGTTTTCAAAATAGTAGCTATGTATGAGATTATCAAGTTAACTGAAATTTAGCTGGGTGGTTTATTTCGGGACTTTTAAGTATTTGGCAACGGCCCGAGTCAGGCTGTGTCATAGCCTCTGGTTTCATGATAAGTTTATACCAAATTGAAAAATATTGAATAGGAAAAAAATAGTCCATAATTATATATTTTTCTATACTCTCGATCGAAAACAGTGAATACTGAAGTATTCTCATTACTGTACAAACCTGGAGGCTTGGCTGGTCTGGGTTTAGGTCCTTTTCCAGATCCTGAAGATTTAATGAAGAAAGAAAACCAATTACTTCATGAACTACATTTACAGTCACTTGTCGTGCTTCACTTGCAATGTTTTCTCAAAACACTAACTCACTCACTCACCCAATCTTGGACATCTCAGTTGTCTTCGGCCTCTTCGTCCTACGGAGATAAAGGTTTATCTTAATTTATTCGTACATGTATATGGATGGGGCTTTATTGGCGGAGAACGAAACGGGTCCACTACAGTCTACTATTGTTTTAAAATAATACTGCTTATTTGCTTACGAACATTAATGACAGCTACTCACAAGATAACCTCAACTGAAGTTTTCGGTAGCGAGATTCAATCGGCATCCTCAACTCTGAATCAATGAACCTTATCATCCTAACTACTGGCAGAACCTTTCAAAGACACAACTTCACAAGAACTTTATTTTTCATTTAAGTATTTGCGTGATATCATATGCACACCAAGGTTGCAATCTTCTTCAACCTACCACGGTATCTCCATATCCGTCCATTTGAACTCAGTCCAAAAACACCGTTGCATCCGGGACTCACAGAGTTAAGCCGGCGACCACGAATGTATATCCAGTTTCTACCAATAGGTCTTCCACGCGAAATTCCCGCGCGGAAGTAGATGTGTCCTCTTCTGTTGACCCCCCAGACAGCACCATTAGGTCCACTTTCAATTTGTTTGAGTCGACCACCAACGTGTTTCCAACGAGTTCCTTGAGTATAGATCGCAATATAGTTAATGTTTGCATTACAGATACCAGGCAAAATGATGTAAAAATAACCTGTATTAAGGAGAGTAATTTCGAGGTTATGAGGAAACTTCTTGACAAAGAGATATTATCAAATATTTATTTCGAGGACAAAAATGGACAACAAAATAAACCTAAGCACGTAAAAGTAGTAATAACAACAAAAACAGTAATAATAAAATGTTAATTATCTATAGTGGTTATATTCTAAAATAAATTCCGCGGTACTTTACAAATGTTAAAACAGAAATAAAAAAGATACTTCCCCCCTCAAACCTATGTAGCCCAAATTAAAGTAAAAGGATGTCGGCAGCACTTCACTTACTAGTTCACTATTCTACGACGCCGGCTCCCTGTATAATAACTTGTTATATTACACTTATACTATTATCATCATCATTATTATTATTATTATTATTACTACTACTACTACTACTACTACTACTACTACTATTATTATTATTATTATTTAACCATTTTAAATAATATATAAATGCGTTTGCTCTATCCACCTTGAGGTCTACGACGTGAGACTCCATAACGGAAAAATATTTGGTGGTTTTTGTTTACTCCCCAGCAACCCAGCTGGCCACACGATGCATATTTGAGGGCTCCAGGTACACGACGCCAACCCCTTCCTCTTGGGTTCTTCGCAGTGATCCCTGTTCGACAGTAGATCTGGTGATTTCTGTTGACTCCCCACACAATTCCGAATGGACCAGAGTCAATCTGCATTAACGCACCACCAACTCGGTACCAACGTTTGCCAGCTCTGGCTCGCATTGATCCTGCAACAAGAGACGCCAAGTAGTTATTCTTTGTCGAAGAAATACCTAGCGCCAAGTATCAAATGTTATAAAAATTGCATTTACAAAAGAGTATCAAAGCGTATTTTTAGTTTATTTAACTCGTCACATAAATTACAAAGGAAAAGTGAGTAATCAAAATAAATTGGGTGTGACAGGGGAAAGGAACAGAACTTACGCCCCAATTGAGACCTATTATTATTATTATTATTATTATTATTATTATTATTAATTAGTTCTTACCCCATCTATAGTATATCCGGTGATTCTTGGTAACTCCCCAAACTCCACCTTCTCCAGCTGAAATATGCATCAAACGGCCACCGATGCGTCTCCAGCTTCGCCTGTTGCGTTTCAGTTTCCAAATCTGTCCAGCACGATTCACTCCCCAGATTGCTCGAGAGTATCCAGTGTCGATCTGTTTCAATATTCCAGGAATGCGAGACCACGCACCTACACAGCAAAGCACAAATTCATGATTACCTTGTACTGTAACTTCTCATGCTTTTATCTATTTTCTTATATGATATTCATAAAACACTTATCATTCAAAATTTCATAAAAACATTTATCTGAAGCAAAAACAATTACTAAGCTTGCACTCCATGTAATATTTCTGATAATTTAGCCCTAACGTTTGTAGATCAGATATATGAATCGCTTTTACTCCGAACCTGTAATTTTTAAATCATCATTGGTTGATTCGAGCTGTAGTGGTTTTTCTTTCTAGATATTTGGATTAGTCTTTTTGGGCCATGATGGAAAAAGAACTATCACTTTTTCTGCTACTTTATAACTGTTAGTCATAGGATTGTTTTTTGTTATATTTTTCTATTCTCACCGTGTGTACCACGTTCTTCAACATGCCTATCAGTTTTACTTATTTTGAATTACTTTTGATAATAGTCGCACTAACCTCTCTTGCGTAGAATGCAGTATCCCCATTTCTTGTGTCTGTCATAGTTGGAAGTGAGTGAACACCAGGGCCGCTTGGCATTAATCCTTGTACACGACCGGTACCACCTTCCTTTGTACTTGAACGGGAACACGCAGGGTTTCCCCTTGTTCGTCATGACTTTTTTACCTATTGATGGGAATAGGTTCACATTTTAAAATAACAACACTGCTAAAACCAAACATTTCTAGGACGAAGATTCATCCAGGTTCTTTTAAAAGTACTGGCTAGAAGTCTGTAATATATCAGTTAGAATGTTTGGAAAAGCTGTGTTTTAAAAAAATATCAAGTATCGAGTAAGTTAGTGTTCCCTAAGGCGGAAGTTAGAGAAGACCTAACATACATATAGCATAATTTCGATATCCTTTCTAAAACCGAAACTTAAAAACTCTTTTTACAAAAAAGAAAAAGTTCTATTACCTGGCCTGGGTCGGTGAATTCCTGTAACAGAAATGAAACACAGTTGAGTATACTACCACACACGATATCTTGTACGTAAGGATGGTTTATGGCAAAAATATTATAGTAAACAACAATAGTGGTGGCCAGGAACATACTCTACTATCCAAATTCGCAGAAAAAACGTAACTAGAGAAATAATGTCAATACTTGTTGCGAATCATTTTCTTTCATGTACCAACTGACAAAGCGAATCACCAATGCACTTTGAAACTGATAACTTTGTGAAAGAGTTAGTGAAAACCTTTCAGCAAACAGCACCCCTCGTAACCTACCTACGCCGCGGCACCGGAGTAGTCTTCGACCACGTCCACCTAACAAAAAAGGTTTAAAATTTGGTGAATTCGAATAACAATTTCAGTCAACAAACACTCTACATCGGAATACCATGCTTTGAAGATAGCAAGTCTTCTTCAAAAAATAAAAAGACAAATTGAAAATTTTAAAGAGTTAAATAGTATGAATACTTGAAGACTGTACAACAGTGGTTTACAAGTAGTGCAAGATTTTCCTTCTGGAAATGAATTTTACTTTGCTATTTTTAGGTTGCACCGTCTAATTAACCTTCGTTCTTACTTTTTTCGAATTTTATATTGACTTCTATTTGGATGTTTTTGCTTTCTTTCAGTCTGTGTCTGCTTGCGTTATTTGACGTGTTCTGTTGAAGTCCTCGACTGCTAGATTTCATTCCATTTAGGAATCCCACTGATAATTAGTTGCTGTTCTATAGAATATATTTATATTAAACAATTTGCTGCCATAAGTATTATTGCAACATATTTTACTGGTTCTTTGACAAATAGAGAAGATTGTTTTGGATAGTTAATCACATTTATAATAAAAATTGCACTTCCTCAAATCTGATTGGCTCATTCAGCACTCTAATTTCCCTTTTTCTGTCAGCGAAATTGTTTATCGGAGAGTGTCCAATAACACAGTGCTGTTATCGGATAGTTGAATAAACCAATCACAACCTGAGTTCCTGGCTTTCTGACCAATCAGCAACAAGATATAGTTACTATGAATAGCAACAACCAATCTCAGAAACTGTGGCCAAGACTGACAAAATGGAGAATATTTGACTTTAACAGCATCAGGTCTTTAGAAAAAATACAACAGCTTTGTTTATTTTTTTTCAATCATTTTCGGAAATCTCTTAAAGGTTACAGATCGAATTGTACTCCACTCAGTCCTATTAGCATTACATAGCAATTATAATGACAAGACATACCTCGGTAGCGCCATATCTTGCCGTTTCTGCTGACACCAAAGACGCCAATACAACCTGCGGCAACAAATCTCAAACGACCCGCTACGCGTACCCAGCGAGTACCAATCGGCCTGCGGCGACTAACACCCGCTCGATAGTAGATGTATCCGGCCTTGCTCACACCCCATACTACACCGTTAGGACCTGCCTCTATCTGGTTGAGCCTTCCTGGTATATAACGCCATCTCTTGCCTGAAAAATAAGTCAAGTGTCAAAATAAGTCAAATAATATAATCATTATCATAATTATAACAATCATTTACTCAACACGATCATAAAATTAAGCATTCTCGACCCCATAGCTATTCTCTTCCGCGCATGTCTGACTTCTCTTCGTTTTGAAACCCGCTGACGCGGTGAAACGTGGGCTCTAGGGTCGAGAATGAAATTTAAGCTGAGCTTAAATGAGAGTGCGTACACCCAACACTCACAATGATTCCAATAGGAAAAATATAAAACGTGAAAAAGAACACTATCAAATATCAAATATAAACAGTTCAATGCGCTCTACTGTCGCTGAAAAGGTTACCTTGACAAGAGAAGAGGCATTTAGTGGAAATTCATAACAAAAACTATTACCATGATCGTTATTTATATCATTATTATAACGTAGTGTAACCATCAAAATTGTTAGTAAATCTGGTTGTTGTCAACTAGATTAGGACTATTGTACAAATACGCGTTAGTCTTACCTGCAGGATTTCGCCTTGTAACTCCATAGCGGAAATAGATGTGATTGTGTCGGTTCACACCCCAAGGTCCAAACTGACCGACCGATACATATTTCAGAGCTCCGGGTACGCGACGCCAGCCACGACCCTTTCTGTTCCTCCAGGTGATGCCAGTTCGGCACCAGATATGGTGATGTTTGTTGACTCCCCACACGAGACCGAATGGACCAGAGTCAATCTGAATAAGTGCACCGGGAATACGAAGCCATCTAGTGCCGACTCTGTTACGCAAAGAACCTGTAAAAAATCATTTTTAGTACCTTGTCTCCTATAAATACATGATTCAAGTACGAATTTATCCACAGATGTCCCTTCGATTTCTTATAGACTCTATGATGAAGTTTAGTATGTGTAAAGTTGTGCGTATTGTAAAATTCTAGTATTTATTTGTATAGTTTTTGAATTGTTGTAAGCATTGATTCAGTAAAGATCTTTATATTATTAAAGATATTATTATTATTATTAATATTATTGTTTTTAACTTACCCTGTCGGTACCAAATTTGTTGGTTCTTGCTAACTCCCCAAACACCACCTTCTCCGGGGGATACACGCTTCAATCTGCCACCAACATTTCTCCAACTTCGTCGGTTTCGTTTCAGTTTCCAAATCTGTCCAACTCGATTCACACCCCAAACAGCGCGCGAATATCCGGTATCGATTTGTGATAATCTTCCAGGAATAGAAATCCATCCTAAATGTTCAGAGATTAATAGACGGTCAATATCGACAAAACGCTAAACATTAGAAAATAATTCGCGTATTAAGAAGGACATCGTATTCTACGCATCTAAGAAACAAATGATACAAGATGGGTTTGCAATTGGTTAAGTAACTTTTATGTCTTTTGCAAATCAATATCTGAATTTGATTGCTGTACATTTTCGTTTATTTTCATGGTGATCGCTAATTCACATAGTTTTAACCTCCCCAGTAAAAATGGAATAATAGAAATAGTCTCAAAAATTTCGTTTTCTGCAAGTGATTTTGTTATCATATTTTGAAAATATTGTTCCAACAAGGTAAGCTTTTCACGAGTTGTATGTTTTTATTGCATATGATGTCAAGAAAAATCACAAAGATGCTTACGGCTTGGTCTTGGACGGTGAATACCTGAAATTAAAGAGCATAGTAGATCAGTATTCGTTTGATATAAGACATTTGTAAATGAGAATAGTACATCAGTATTCGTTTGACATACTGAGGCATTTGTAAATTTATGCATACACTATTGGTATGAACTTTTGTGTATTTTATTTTATTTTTTATGTTTTACATTTCTTGAGTATGACGAGGGAAAAATAAGTGGAAAACTAGATTAAGATAAACAAATAAATAAATACATCTTAAATACGTAAAAAAGGTAGATAAAAAATATTAATAAAGACTCACAGATACAGAACTTGCACGTAGGCGTTTACTTTGACATGAACTTGCGTACTACAAGTATTGCTAAAAACATACCAAAACCTGTAACAATGTTGGTATAAATTCGTTGCTCTCTTGCAAATCCTTAAATCCGATCGATTCTCTCACTGTTACATATTCGCTGGTAGACACGACACGCATCGATGTAATTTCGCACGCGTGATTGTATGAGAATGATTGGTGGTTTGTGAAACATTTGTCATTTGATATGGATTGATTGAAATAAAATAGAATCCAATTTTCACTGTGAATAGACCAGTTAAGTAAAAGTAAAAAGTTCGAAAGCAGTTAGAAAGAATGTTTTTGTTCGGGCCTCCATGATATCGCCGCCTACTTACCAACACCGCGACATCTCAATAGTCTTCGGCCTCTTCGTCCTGGGGAAAAAGCGGAGTTCGAAATGATCAGACAATGCGAAGTTTTTCAAATACTTTCAACAGGTTTCGTTAGAGTACCTTCTATACACGTAGAAAACATCAAATGAATTCGACTGTTTGTTACCATTCTCATAGACATAGATTTTAGTTTGCTAAATCAAACCGTGTGAGTCATCACGTTTCTCAGACGTATTTAACAAGAGATCCGCTGTTGCTATTTTGTTTATTTCCCCTTATAACATAGTTTTTGTGACCCCCCCCCCCCCCAAAAAAAAAAAACATCAAACAACAGCCAATCATCTCGGTTACGAGTGGAGCTTTAACGCATGACAAAAAGCAGTTAATCAGTGAACTCCGGGATTCTGCTTTTGTCTCGTATTTGTTCTTAACAAATGATATTTGCTTATTTATCTAAACACTCTTCTTCGAAGGTAGATACATGTAGATACAAACCACTGCCCTTTTGCACAGCACCAAACACAATATCCTATAGTTTCTTAAAAGTAAACAAGCACATTCAATCAACAAACGGCCTTTACTTATTCAATTACGAAAACGTTAGTATTAAAAACTAAAATGAAGCCGAGCTACCGAAAGTCTCACTCCAGCGTTGGACTGATGTAAAAATAGAAGCAAGATAAAAACGCAATGTCAATTGCAAAGATACCTCTGTATCGGTAGATTTGTCCATAGCTGTTGACGCCGACAACTCCTGTGCAACCAGGCGATACATAGCTGAGCCGGCCTTTCACTCGAACCCAGTACCGACCGGTCGGTCTAGAGCGACCAACACCTCCACGGTAGTAGATAGCACGTGCACGGGTTACTCCCCATACTACACCGTTGGGTCCACTCTCGATTTGCTTCAGACGCCCACCTACATGAACCCAGCGTGTTCCTAAAACAAATGAGGGGATGTTAGGTTACTGCTGCTCAACATATTAACCCTACAAGAGCTGAACTGTTTCAATAACAGAATACAACTTTTAAAAATATAATACATTGATGAGAGTCAGTCTGTCCAAATGTCTTGGCGGTCCCCAAACACCATATTGTATGTGGTGAAAGTGAAGATGACCAAGTGTGCAGTTTATTATATTTGTCAAGTTGTAAACCATTCTTCCAACATTTTTGACACCAAAATGACCCCAACAATCATATTGTTTTTACGCATATTTAAAAAATGTATTACAGTGTGCTTACTTTAATTTATAAAGGCAATAATTACATAGGGTTCGAGTCATGGTGTCTGGGTTAGCACAAAATACCAATGCAACAACGATCTCTCAATCGGCAAAGGTAGCCAAACATTCTTTCATTACTTTTATTTTCCCTTGCAAGGTACATTATTCTGTAAAAATACAAGCTCAGTATTGAGCATTATCGTTACGTTGACCACATTCATAAATCCAACGGTGCAATTCGTTTATAAGAACTTCTGTTTTTCTTGATCTACTAAAATTAGTCATCGATTGGTGCATATCATTTTTCGGTTGATTGTAAGTAACCCGAAGAAATTTTCGAATGTACATTAGAATAGCCGGTACAAAATTCTCACCTTGAGGTCTTCGCTTGGAAACGCCATACCGGAAGTATATGTAGTCATGTTTGTTCACACCCCAGGCTCCAAGCTGACCAACCGATACATATTTCAGGCCTCCAGGTACACGACGCCAGCCGCTTCCTTGAGGTTTCTTCCAAGTGATTCCTGTACGGCACCAGATCTGGTCACGCCCGTTGACTCCCCACACGCGGCCAAATGGACCGGAATCAATCTGTTTTAGTCTTCCACCAATACGGATCCATCTGCTACCAACTCTGTTTCTCATCGAACCTAAATAGAATTAAATAGGTTAGACGCACGCCATACTTACAAGTGTTTATTCATTACGTATTTATTTTCAATCAGATTATGTCACTCCTGTACTCCGTCAATTCTACTGGCTGCATAATATATCTAGAATTAGTAACAAAGTTCTCATTATTACGTTTAATGCATACCATGGTCTTGTACCGGATTACAATTCTTATCTGTTACAGAGACAAAAGTTAAGCCCGTACTTTGATAGTTGCTAACTAGTCTCTTGTATACAATGATAACACATTTGTAAATTAGGTAAGGTCAGAAAAGCCATTCGGAGCCCTAAGAAAGGTTTCTATTTTGAGATCAACCAACGAGATCTGCTACAGACTTATAAGCCTGGCCGTACTTTGAGATCATCCAATCGGATTCGGCTTGCTGTCCACACCAAAATCAATTGCTTTGTCATACGGGGGCAGATCCTTCTCGATCTGTGCCCCAAGACTTTGGAACTCTCTCCGTACAACATCAGGAAAGAAGACAACATCAAAACATATATGTCAAAGAGAACACTTTTCTATTTTAATAATTTATTCTTTAATTGGTACTTTAATGTATTTATTATTAGTCTATATATTATATAATCTTACTTATTAATCAGTGAGTATTATTAATAATAACGATAATCTTTCATGTAACCAGAAGAAAAACTTCTTATTGTGTTGTGTTACTATATTGAAAGGTTGACAACTATGGGAATCGGTTGTTATTACGTTCCTTCTTGTCTTAATTTGCTATACTTCTGCTTCTAAACATTATCCTCCCAAAGTAAAGTGCGACGATTGCTACTATGTTATTACACAATCGATAATGGATTTGGCGCTATCTATCGACTTTTCAGACTCCGCCTTCTTCAAACGGCCAACGATCATAGATATAGTGTCCATTATTAAGATATGTTAGTTCCCGCTGACTTAGTACCCCAGCAATAGTAAACGTAAATTTCGTGATTTGTGTATGTTGGTTTCCACTGACTTACCCAAGCGATAGTAGATGTAATGTCCACGACTTACTCCCCAGACTCCACCTTCTCCTGCAGAAACATGGATCAGACGACCACCAATGCGTCTCCAACTTCGCCTGTTTCGTCTCAGTTTGTAGATTAATCCGGCACGATTCACTCCCCAGATTGCTCGAGAGTATCCAGTGTCGATCTGTTTTAGCTTTCCTGGGATACGCCACCAACCACCTAAACACAGTGCGTAAATAGAGTTATTTACGTTACAAAGAACATACTGAAACAAGACTAAAGGTTAGGCTTGGGTTATTTAGACAAAATTACGAAAGATTGGACATTCTGACTACAATATCGAATGACTTTATAATCCTTGTTAAGTGGCTAGGATGTTAATATATACGATAATAGGTATTTGAAACTAACCCTTTGATAAACAGTAGCCCCATTTCTTGTGTCTATCATAGTTTGAAGTGAGTGAACACCAGGGCCGTTTTGAGTTGATCCTGATGCAAGACCGGTACCACCTTCCTCTGTACTTGAACGGGAACTTGCAGTATTTCCCCTTGTTGGTCAATACTTTATCTGTTGGCGAGATTAAGCACAACTATCTGTAATGTCCATGTAAAAGATTAGTAAAGGCAATACTGGGATTCATTCTTTAAGCTTAGTCAGGTGAATACGAAGTGGTATTTGACGTTAATGGCTTATTCGCCTCAAGTTCACGCAAAATAATTTGAATTTGTTTTAAGATAAACAACAACTGATTTCATACAGGAAGGAACTGTACCAGTAAGCTAAAATATAAATACTCAAATAACTATTATTTGTCGATGATAATGATGATGAAGAAAACTGAACGAAGATACTAATGATGAAAATGATGATGATGTTGGGAGTTATTATGATGGGAGTTATTATGATGATGATTAAACATTAGTTCCAGTTAATATCTGAAATGATAGTTCAGCTTTATATGGATTTATTTTTTAGAGAAAAAGACTGATTGCTCCTGGGTGTTGTGAAGCGAAATGGTAATGAGCGTACTAATCATCTGAAGTATCGAACAGAAGGTTGGAGTTTAGCTCCTCTGTATAAATTTTGGCAATTTTTTCTAAGCTTGTAACTTAATGCTCGTGAAAAGGAAACAGTAGGAAAAACATACAATTATTATCATGGTGAAACAATATTTCAGTAAGTTATCTACAATTACTAGTTCTTACTTGGGCGTGTCGGCGGTCGAATAACACCTGTCAAACAAATAAAGGACATAATGAAAAGTTCACATAATTTACGCAACAGGTTTCACGTTTCACCTACGTAACACGAGCGGATTTAATGCTAGAATATAACCGTTAAGCAAAAGAAAAAGACATTACAAAATCCTACCCAATTATAGGCAAATCAAAAGCCATCCTCTAAATGTTTAGCTACCATACTGAAGGTTCTTAGTAAACATAATAGGGATATCTTGAAAGGGATAGCATTTTGTCTAACAACTATATGATGGTAACTTGTTAGATGGATTTGTGGACTTCGAATGAGCACAATATATTTGCAGCAGAAAATAGACATCGTGTAAGACAATATGCATGAGGAACATATTATTTACAGGTAGTATTTTCAAGTGTACAAGATTTTTTTGTACTGAATGAGAAGTTTTAATATCAAACATCATCTGAAATGTACCAAGATGACCACCTGACCAAGGTGGAAATGATAAGAAAAGCACAAGTTTTCGGTTTTTAGGCAATGTGAACATCAAAATACCGAATTATCTTACAGCTAGGGGTCTTGCTCCGGCAATATGCTTCCGCCAAGAGAAAAAGCAAAATATTTTGCTGGGTGAAACACCAAAAAAAAAAAATGAGAACTCAAATTTCAGAAGCCGTCTTCACAGACGTTCGTGTCCTACATGTATCTCCAAAAACTTGCTGAATTAATAATAACAAAGCCAAGCAAAATTCAAGAAATTTCATTGGTAGAATGAGATAATTTGTTACGGTTTATTTTTCGTTTAATAACAAAAATTACTTTGGAAACTGTGACTTACCAACTCCACGACATCTCATCACTTTACCTCTCCTTCCTAAAAAAAGAACAGAAAGAGGAAATAGATAAACAAAATTATATTTATAGCAATTATATTATAAGGGACCAACTACAAATCTTGAAAATTATTTTAAACAAATGGTTATCTTTGTTCTAAAAAGTTTGTTGCAACAGCGAAACTATTAGTTCATGACGTAAAATATTACCAGCATGCATTAAACTACAAAGCGACCTTAAGAAACGAGACCAAGTCAACTGACTTTAGTACTGGAAAGTTGAAGGAACGTTAGCTTTACAGTAAAATGTCGTAATGCGGTTAATCGCGGCTTGATCGAACGTTTAGATGTAGCTTTCTGGACTGTTATACAGCAGGTCAAAGAATGTTGATATGATAAATATGTTCAACTGATTTATTCAATGTCAATACAGTTGGGCCTATTTTAGGTGTCTTAATACAGTCAGCAAATGGTTGTCAAATACAAACTACTAGAGACACATAATTAAGTTTATCCGAAAATATTTAACATCTGTACGAAATTCTAACATTCGTTTTGGACGTGGATTCACAGTAAAGTTACAAGTACAGTCAAGTCTGCAAGACCTCATAAACAAGCCTTGGCTCAAAAGAAACTATTAAAGACATGAACAAATCTTGTTTTATGTTTCAGTTTCACGGCAATTCCACAATATTACCGTTAAATCGCCATATTTGTCCACCCTTGCTCACTCCATACACCCCTGTACATCCGGGAGATACGAAGCGCAGTCGACCACCAACACGAACCCAGTTTCTACCAGTTGGTCTCCTACGGTGTACACCCGCTCGATAGTAAATATAGTTTGCTCTGGTTGTACCCCAGACTATGCCATTTGGTCCGCTCTCGATCTGATTCAGACGACCAGGAATATAACGCCACTTAGTACCTGAGAATTTTGAAAATATAAGATATTTTCATGAGTGAGAGCACCAATTAATCACAACGATCGCTAAAACTATCACAAAGATCGCTAGTATGATGGTCACAAACAGCTAAGATGATGATTACGGCAATGATTGACACAGTAATGATCACAGAGATCGCTTAGATGATAATCACAAATTATTGCTACAACGATGGTCGCAAAGAATGCCAAAGCCGGGCGCACACGAGAGAGAACGTCTCAGCTAACGGCGTCGCAAGACTTTTACTTAGCACTTTCCTCGCATATGCGGTGGAATCCCAATGAGAGTTTTGTCTCGCGACGTCTTGATACACACATCTGTTGTGTCTGATATTTTTTCCCTCTCGAAGCAAACTCCTCACCGTGTGTGCCCATCGCGAGAATCTAGCTCAGCTGAGTTTATGGATCAGCTATTAAAAATGCACATCGTGCTCACGCGACTTGCGGTCGTTGTGGTGGTGTTCAACGGCCGAGACTTAAGACAACAGGTAACAGAATAGATGACTTAAGTTGGTGATCGCTAACTGTAAACTGTATAGCTTTTTGATACACATAAGATTAACATTTTAATGTACGAAGAAAAGAAATCAGTAAAATCAAAAAAGAGGCGCAAAGTAGATACACTTATTTTCAATAGCTGTAGAAGTAGCTACCTTGGGGCCTTCTTCGTGACAAACCATATCTGAAGTATATGAAGTCACGACTGTTCACTCCCCAGGCTCCAAAGCGACCAACAGAGACATATTTCAGGCCTCCAGGTACACGACGCCAACCGCTTCCTTGCGGTCTCTTCCAAGTAATTCCTGTACGGCACCAGATGTGGTGATGTTTACTAACTCCCCACACGAGACCAAACGGACCGGAATCAATCTGCATCAGTTTACCACCAATGTGTATCCACTTTCTGCCAACTCGGTTTCGCATGGAACCTGAAACAATGAAACAGATAAAATTTTGGCACAACTGCACAGATGTTGAAACCGACGCGGGGCCGTCATCGGATACTTGTTCCGAGTCAATCGAGAGCTGTTCCAGTGCGAAATGACTAAACCAAAATACAATTAGTTAATTACTCTTTTAAGACAACCGTACGCGTTGGCCGCCATTGTTACTTAGTTTCTTCTTCATTGTATGCAGAATTGATTTCAGTGATAACAAGACAGATAACTCTCTAAATCTTACTTGACAAGCAAGGCTTATATCACTGTGCTTTCTACATTTGTTCTGGAACACTGGCCGCATTACTGAGAAAGAAAACTGGACATGGCTTTGCGAGCGAACTCCAGGCAGTTTCTGGCAGTTTCTTCAAAAAAGCTAGGATTATCATACCTTAAATTCCATGATTCTTGAAAACTCCAAACGTCAGCTGTTTCGTATATATTCCCAGGCTAAACGTTTTTATCTCTAAAGGACTTTGTCGTTCGATAAACTGAACTGATATG
>JAOBYH010155537.1:0-17924 GCA_025403525.1 Umimayanthus kanabou
CCCCCCCCCCCCCCCCAGACACCCGTCCCAAAGGTCAAAACAAGTAAGTTGCCTCCAATGCGAAGAACACCTCCAGAAGATCGAGTTGTCAAACAAAGAGAATTACTATTGAATAATACAAGGTGCAAGTTTTTTCCCCAGGCTCGACATTTTGCGACCGAAGTTCCTCGAAAATATTTTTTTTTTTCTCTTCCGTACTCGGACATAGTGGCTTTCCCCATCGTTCTCTGTATCAGTGTTCTGGGAGAGTTCTTTGTTGCCTGTACTACGGAAGTTGGACTAACTATGCAAATGTTTTTATTACTGCTATAGCAGTTACAGGAAAAGCAGCTTTCACTTGGCCGCGAGACATCAGAACAACATGGTCACCTTACCTGCCTTGGGTGCAGTTAAACCCAACTGATAAGCCCTGCGCATATTTTACATCTACTGTGAGCTTAATTTTTTCGAGTTTAGAAAACAATGGATCTTGTCACGGTTTTAATTCTCAATATTTTGAATTTCCGATACCTCTGTGCCTTCTGTTTTCCTCGGCAGTTCAAGTTACACCAGTGACTTGCTACATTTATTCTTCAACACACCTGTTTTTGTATCAGTCTACATTATATACCTCTGATTAGCCACGGATCGTCATTTCAAACCGACGTTTTACTTGCCAACTAGTTTTGATTTTAGCACGTGGTTTGTATGTACAAGAAGAAATTACTATTGCCAGAACCCTTCATTCCAGACAGAAATGTGAAAGAGAATGAATGGCAATTTGTAGTTTGAGGAATTTTTGTTTCAACTTATGGGAATGTTCAGTTCTTCCTGGATGTCGTTGTACACCACAATCAGTCGCATATTCTTAACAGCATAATTCGAACCAGGACGGCGACGTCAACTCGAACAGCAGAAAACAATAAGCTCAATTATGAAAACACAATAACTGCACTTGAACATGGACACAGCTGGACTTCTTTTCACTGTCGTGCTTGGAAATAGGACGTCAAAATCCCGGGGTCAAAATCCCTATTTTCGGGTTTTGATGAAGACGAAGACGTTGAAACACAATCCATCAGATATTATTTTGTTCTGCCTCAGTACTGGAGTCTCTTGTGCTTCCCGCTCACACTCCTTCACATAAAAATCAATTGCAAACGATTGAATAACACATTAAGCAAAAAAGAAAGGAAGAAAAAATTCAGGGGCTGTCGTTGCAGCCGTCGCCGTCCAGATTTCTTAAGGTCCCTGATAACTCCAAACGTAATACGCATTAAATTTCACAACTGCCAAGACATGTACAAACACATATCGGAGTCTTGAGGATTTGTAGGTTTCTCTTAACGAAGTCTCCCGACACCCTCGGAAAAAATTCCATCCCATCCAAATTCCTAGCAAATAATAAATATCAGGAAGAAACTCCTCCCCCATATCCCCCGTTTCAGGCCCTGTCCACACTTGAAACCGCATACATTCCGATGCGTTAAGGCCTTCTGTCCACACTAAGACGCCGAGCGCTTTCGGCGAGAAAACGCTCTCGAAAGTGGATCCAAATGAAAACGCACACGTATCGTCTTCGTGAAAACGGTATGAAAACGGTAGTGTGGACGCAATTCGATCGATGTGTTTTCGATGTCACCGAAAACGAAGCCAAATGAAAACACATTAGTTTGGACATAGCCTCAGTGTTGTTAACGCTTTCAGCATTTTTTTGGAACCTGCAAAGCAACTGGGTAAGGGGAATGGGAGAAAAGGAAGCCCCTGTCCAATTTTTTTGTCTGAGATTGTGGTAAATCAAAAATCCTAAGCAAAAATAGGCAAACTGGAATTTTGGGAACCAACAAAAAAAGGGACATTATAGAAAATAAGGATGAAATAGTGAAATAACTAGAACAATGTGTCAAATTAAACCAAAATTAAATTCTTTGTTCAAATTGCGGTTTTGGGAGAGAATACATTTATTATTTAATCCCAAATATTCAAGTGAATAGGATGTAGCCAGAGGAGGGTTCACGGGTGCCAAAATCTGTTTTCCAACACCACGAAATAAAAATCACTATGTCGAGCATATAAAAGGGAAAAGATTAAGGTCCATCAAGCAGTTTTTTATGCTTGTGAAATTACTGTGTGTTCTGGGAGCACATCTTTCCAAAGAACAAGGAATGTGCAGTGATAAATTGACCAGAGTGGATGGGTATTCTGCTATCTAGCCATATACAGTAAAAAGTAACTGACCCAATCCAACCCCCTCCACATTCTGTAATAGGTCACGTGAACACATGCACACCAGAAGGTGCTTTCAAGAGCCAGACTTCAGAGTTGTCAATTCATCCATATTTTATAATTACACAGTGTTGCCCAAAGATGTGTTAACCTGCTGCAAAACATTGGGAAATCCCTACCGTAAACAATTTTCAAGGTACACTTTTGGAACAACCCCTCCGAAAACATCTGGCTACTACCGACTGTTATGCAACACACCACTGATCAACCAACAAATGCCTACCTCAAGTGCTAGACAATTTCTTTCTTGGACCCAACAATATTCAAAATATGTTTCTGTAAATTCATAATTCAAGTTGCACTGTATGGAACTGTTGGTCATCGAGTGCAAAAATAGCAACTGGAAATCCTGCTACAAATTTAACAAAATAGTTGCTACATGCAAGTTTTGCTTGTGGGTTACCACAGGTAAACTGAGATCTGAAAACAAATATAACTCTCTTGACAGATGTAGCTTGTACAATTGACAGAAGTAGTTATCTTACTGACACAGAGCAAAAGATTGAGTCCGGATCCAAAGGAATCTTGATAATATTATGGTTAAATAGTCATCCACTGGAAAAAGAGGTAAAATTGTATACAAGTCCTCAGCACTGCATTGGTTGGGTACAAGATCCCTTTACAAAATGTGGTTTTGGGTTTTCATAGCCATTAACAGGGTGATAATGGGGGTACCAGATGACGAATCACGACTGTATATTGGACACTATAACGGATCATGGTTACAGCTTTAGGGCTTAGTCACGAATCACGAACAGTTTTTTGGTCTCATAACGAATCACAGACTAAAATTTGAAGCAATAACCGATCACGATAGCAGAGTTTTATGCCCAATAACGGATCACAATAAAACCCTTTACCATCCTGCATTAAGTGTGGTCCTTCACAGTCTCTCAATTTCATTACAAATTTGAATTATGTATTTGCAAAATTCCGTATCAGGAACTTGGAAATAGTTTTCCCACAAAGTATTTGTTTTGGAAATTGATAAGCGTCACCAAATAAACTGGCCCCAAGGATCTGGATGACCAACATGTTCTTGCATCTATAAAGTTGTTGTGCTTGACTGGATGGGAAGTGTAGTCAAAATAATTAGATCTTTAGTCACACAAATGATGCAAACAACACTGTACTGACCATCAAGTGAGACTCGTGATGGCCATCAACTCAAAACCTCGTGCAGTTGCAAGTCACACCTGTTCTGGAAAGTTTATTGGCCATACTCAAATAGCATCTACTGGTGTTTGGTCACAAACTGTGCATTGAGTCTCTTGGATATATATAGGAAAAAAGCAGAAGGCAAGCAGCTTTTAGGTAGTCATCCACAAAAATAAGCCAAATGGAAAAGAAAATGATCATCCGTTTTAATTGGTTGACCAACTGAATGCTTAGGAGTGCATCGAGGCAGTTTCAATAATTAAACAAGAAAAAGCAGTAAGTCAAACACCTACATTTAGACTTGTCACGAATATGTTTGCAACAGGAACATGCTGGGAATGCGGAATTTTGTCAGGACTGGTGAGAATACGCAATAAAGATAAATGACAATTTTTAATTTCTTTCAAGCTTTTAATGACTCGCTCTAGATCTTCCAATTTTCATCCTTAGCAGGTATACCTTTAAAGAAAACTTCTGAAAGTTGCAGCGCCATAACACGAACTGAGCAGTTATTGATGAAATTAGCCATAGCCAACAAGTTTCAAGTGGTCTCAACAATACCTTTAATGTCACTGCTGCAAAACGTAAAATTTTAGTCTAGCTGTGAAAAGCAAAACACACAAGGCATAACCTTTGTCTTCTCAACTTACTGATTAAAGGACTTTGACAACACATCTTTCATCCATGTTTTGACTTTAAATTTTCACGAGTTACATGCTCATTTTCATCGACATCAGAAACATCTTAACTTCAAAGATAAAATATTGATTGAAACAAGAAGTTGCAGCTTAAACAATTTATAGCTTCTGCTAAAAACATTTATCCAAAATAAAAGTGGCACACCTCAGTTTGAATTACAAATCTGAAATACGGGATCAAAAAATATCTCAAGTTTACTTCAAATACATCTCCCAACATCAAAACAAAAGACAAACAGAAAAGCAAATGGAATGGTTAAAATATTGAGGCTGTGATGATATGGCAAAATGACAATGCCATTCTTGTGCTGAAGATATCGAGTTCAAGTTCGCATGGCTTCACAGTAAACAACTTACTGCGAACACTTGCATAGGATCTGTGCTGGTGCACTTCATAATCGCAAATGTTCTGCTGGTCAACCATCGAATCGACATTGCCGACATTATGTCAGTAACGATTGCCTCAGAATTCAATATCTCCTTGCATGGTTGCAGTTCAATCAGGAAGCTATATTCATCGACTCCGCTCTGGAAACGAATGTGAAGAACCTCTGATGTCTCACCAGTCGCGGCCGCCTTCAGAATAAAATGTACACAAGTTAGAACATAGCACAAGGAACCATGCTACTCATACTGATACTGGTACAACACAAAAGTGCTCGAACGTAGACAAAATGACTTCTACTTTGTTCATCGATACACTTAACTTATTAACAGAGCTCAGTTAGATTCTCATTTTCACTAGAGGGGAAGCAAGGGGATTCTCACCGCAAGTTCACGAAAATGATTTAGCATTTCACAAGTTACAGAAATATCACTTCATATATCGACATGCCAGTATTGGAACCGAAATGAGGACCCATTACTCTTTGACAGGAGGGATGTCGCAATTTGAAGGAGGCTTTGCAGGTGATGTTTGATTTTTGGAATAAAATAATTACTTTAATCAGTTCAAGATTTACTGCATTTGAGGTAGACATAATAGTCTGACTAAGCATTTCTTGAAATAGCGAAATTTAGGATCACAGAACATATTATCTGCACAGTCACACCTCTGCTTCCTCTTTCTGAAGACATTTGATGCACTACTAGTTACAACATCTCAACCGAATCGAATGTTGGACTATCAGTACAGACTCCATTAACTTCCAAGACTTTTCAATTTCAGAAGGCCCAAGACTTTTATGAAGAATGTAGAAATCGAAACTTGAAGAAGTTGGTGAATAGTTACTATTTCAACTGAAGCACGGCAGATGTTTGTCGAAGTATGAAGGGTTGTATTGAAGTTGAATTATCTTTGGATAATTCCCAAGCAGCTACCAGAAGGTAAGTATACCATGGCTATTTACATGTACTAGCAACTAGAAAGCCCTGACAACATACCGGGATAAGATGTGGAAGAATAGGGCCTGTCTCCTGTGGCACCACCATACGACCGTTCACGAGAGGGTGGGGGGCCATAGCCAGCCCTATCACTGGGTGGGTAGCTTCTATCTGAAGCATAACTTCTGTCAGTGGTACTGGAGTAGCTACTGACGCTTCTGTCATAGGGATCTGGCCGTTCACTCCCATAGCTTCGATCAGAGGGTGGGTATCGGACTGAACCATTGTACCTCTCGGTGTCATATCCCCCCCGTTCAGAGCTACCATATGAGCTGCCATAGCGGTCTGAACTGCTGTAAGGTCTTTCTGGTGGTGGACCGCCATAACCTCGGTCACTGCTTGAATAACCACGAGACGGAGGGGGGTACTTGTCAGCATATCCACGATCACTTGGGTAGGCTGCAGGGCGTTCGCGTTCTCGGTCATATGGTGGTCTCTCATACTCGTGACTTCTGTAACCACGCTCTGGAGGAGGGCCATACCCTCTGTCATCAAACCTGTCTCTGTAGCCATCATGGGGGGGCTCTCTCTCTGGTGGGCCCCTACGGGGCGGGGGTCCTGGAGGTGGAGGTCCCCTCATAGGGGGGCCTGCAGGTCTTCCTCGAGAGGGGGGACCATCTCTTGGCCCACGAGCATAAGGATCTCCCCTTCCTGGTGGGCCTCTTGGTGGAGGGCCAGGTGGCCCACGACCCCTCATTGGTGGTCCCCCTCCCCTGCCACCACGGAATCCACCACGTCCACCCCCTCTTCCCCCTCCCATGCTATCACGCTCTCTGTCTTTGGCATACTCAATGTTGAGACTGCGACCGAATATTTCCTGTTATTAAAAAGCAGAGTCAGTGTAAAACATTTTTAGCCCAACCCAATTGTCTTAACCCTTTAAAAACAAGTGGTGAGAAATATGTAATTCATCTCAGAGATTGCTGTTTGTGATCAGCTCCTCAATTCTCCCAACAAAATAACAGGGCCTCTGATATTGTGCAATCCCGCATAATTGATCAAAAATCGCATCCAATCACATAATTCACAAAGTTCTGCACAATTGCGCATAATTCTTACAAATAACACAATACAAGTCAATAAAAATGGTACAATCTTGTGATAGTTCTCTTTGTGGTGCTTTATAAACAATTTCATGGTAATTCACTGCCCAAACCATCGCAAGAAAGGACAAGAAACGATCACCACTTGAGTCGATTTGTCAACGAAAATGTCCAGGCGTCCTTGCATTGCTTCGCATCAGGGATCTGGTACTGAATTAATTCTAAAGTGCATTCTCATTGTTGCATAACGAAAACAATGGACAGTGTGTTGACCACTCAGAATCATTGATATATTCCATGTTCTTGTTTGCTGTTAAAATAGTCACTTTTTTGCGCGAATCTCCAACTCATCTGCTTACACAATGTATTTCTTGTCGTTTTTGCCTGAAAGTTACTCAAATGGATAAGTTTTTAGTAAAATCTAGTGGCATTTCTTCAGAAAAGAAAAAACAAGCTCATCTTCCAAAAAAAAAAGATAGCTTTATAACACACCAAAGGCGACCCAAAAGGCACATTTCATGCCCAAGAAAACCATTTGTTTTGCTCTGCATACAACGTGGTAATCGACCATTTGAGGAAGTGCGTTGTTGACACTTGGAGTCCATAACCCATGCGAGAAATGTGGAGAGGAAGCAAAGCCATGTATAATAGCTTAAAATGAGCTGAAAAAAATTGCATAATTTGCCACATAATGAGCCCTGAAATGCCGCATCATTTCGATTTTTATCACACTTTATCAGAGGCCCTGAAATAACTTGTTTTGTATTGATATTGTAAGGAGAAGATAGAAAATATGGACAGATAACAAGATAATTTCGCTAAAGAACAAAACAAGGTGCTGCTACTGCCAATGTAATTTTTGGTACTTTCCTCCAATGGTAATTTTTGGTACTTTCTGTTTGTAAGAAATACCAGTTTTTGCTTGATCAACTGGAGAGAGGGATGTTTAACCAGAAGAAATGTTGACTCTAATTTGATTTTAAGCACAACTTACTATTGAAACAGAATCCAAGACTCATACCTTTCCCTTGCCTGAATCTCCATTCATGCAGTTCATAGCCTCTTCAGCATCCTTGGGATGTGCAAATGTTACATAACCAAACCCACGGCTTCTTCTAGTTTCCCGGTCATACACAATGATAGCTAAAATGTAGGCAAGAACACAGTGTTTCAGCTAACTCTCATTATCGTCAATGGAATAAATTCTTTTTACTCAGCCTGGAAGGCGCTGAGTTGAGGTTTCGACTCCGGTTTTTTATTTTTGGTTGTGTTGAGGGCTGATGCACATGCGTCACGGCATGCCAGAAATAGACATGAACAATGACCTTAACTTTTCGGCCATAGCCCACAGCCACAAACAAATATCCTGGCAAATATCGACTATCGTCTTTTGAAATGCCTTGGTGGAAACGTTATTAATAAAACTAGGAGATAGCACTTTCTACGTGCTCTTCGGGAGTTACAGAAAAACAGAACAAATTACAGCTTCTCGCTCCATGTTATTTTCAAATGCAGCAGGCGCTCCAGTTTGCTTTCACGCTGAGTCCACAGTTGCGAACATGACCGAATATAAATATATGGTGCTGATATTTTTGTAACATCTTCGCAAAATGAATTGTGAGATAAAAAGTATTAATTAAGAGAAGATTATTCCTGTTTTTTAAATTTGTTCTGTTGTCTTGCAATGCTGCTCAACGGAAATTGTAGGATGTCAGCGACCATTCTGACAAAGTTGTTTGCAGGCATACGATCATGCGATACCACTAGCTGTCAGTAGTGAGAAAATTTGTACATAAATCCAACTTGTCAAGTTGTTTTGACAGATATTAATGGTTAATATAATACTCTAAGTTACCGATTAACTTGGTTTGTTTAGCCTGCACAGCGGGCACTCCAGTTTGCTTTCACGCTGTGCCGACCAGCTTTGAATGTGACTACATAGTATTAAAAGGGGAAATATATGAACAAGGGAGATCGAAATGTAAGCTGTTTCAGTCAATTTAGAAACAGTTACGGCAAGGTCTGGGTTGAGGTAGGCTTTTTTCAAGCTTCTTGTTTTACACTGGAATGCTTCATGGCCTTTACTTTTCTACAATGTGGCTACTGTAACAAGGGTCATAGACAGCAAAACCCAATCATATTGCTGGAAATGAAGGAATCTGACTTGTGAGGCTTTGGCCAATGTCAATGATCGGACCCCTAGCAAAATACAATTATTTTCTTCATAAAAAAGGAAAACTGGAAAATAACTAACGTTGCTTTAATTCATACAGCCACCTTCGATATATGCCTTCGCTCGCCCCTCCCTTAATCCAACGTCTCCATGAGGTTATATTTTTTGCGTGTTGAGGACTTCTTCAAGCTTTAAAGATTCAACCCGAACACTTTGAACATGAGGAAAACTCCACGAAGGTATTTTGATTTCAGTTTTCATTTTTAAAAGACAATTGATTAATGATGTACTGGCCATGCAATGATGCATGTGTTCATATGATCGACTGAAAGGCGCGATGGCAAACTATGAATTAAACAGTTAACTATGTTGGTCATAGATACATATTACAAGGGAGTACTAAAAATATATCTAAATGATCTTTTTCGTCCACGAAACTGTCAAGTGGATGTATCACAAGTGATGAAGAAGCAACTACGAAGAGAAAATGTCTCAGCAATTCGAATATTCGTGAATTATAGAAATATCACTATATTTGAAAAAAAGTTAAAATTATTTTATAATCGTTTTGAAATACTTACCATCTCTCACGGACCACCTTGAAAAGGCCTTCCTAAGACTTTCTTCATCTGTTTCACCCGTTAATCCACCAACGAACAGCTTGTTGCTCGTCATTTTAACCCCGAAGCTAAAGAACGAACAACGAAAAAGATTATTCTGACCACATCATTCAACACGTCCACACGGCATCAGTAACAAAATTAATACTCAGAAACGTAAAAACACATAAACTTTTAAATTTCTTGAGTTCTTACCAATGGTGAGATACGGATTCTTAGTTTCTTTCAGAGAAAATCGAGAGCGCAGATACTTTACAATATCAAAATGGCGACCAGCAGTCCTTCAACCTTCACACTCGACGCAATGCACCATGTGCTTCGTTTCTCTCGCGCCTTGTGATTGGATGTTCATGAATGAGTAACTTATTAGAAGCTTCCTTAATAAAACAAGACTTTTGGTTGGATATAGGTTTACCACTGTTAGCCAATCGCACTTCAGGTAAGCGCCCTAACTCGTCAAACTGGTTTTTCTTGGCTTGGTTGATCATCGCGAGTTCTCTCTTGTTGCCGCCATTGAAAGGAGTGGAAGGTATGTATGGGAGAAGCTTGTTTATCGTTTATTCATTGCTCCTAACTTAAATTAAAAGTTTGGCTTTGTAGAAATAATTGTTCTTTTCCTTCGTTTGCTCTTTCAGACTGTGAATAGGTTGAGGTCTAGCAAGAAAATATTGCTCAAAATGGGAGAAGACGAACCAGGGAAGGTATACGTTGGCAGCATGGATTTCAACACTGAGGATCGTGAATTGAGAGAAACTTTCGAGCAATATGGAATAGTTTCTGAAGGTAAATTTTAACGTAGCTGTAAAAGACCGAACTTGGTTTTCATCAGTTAGAAGTATATTCAACTTTTGAGTATTACACAATCTCAGTATGTGTTCGGTATTTTAAACTCGCAAATTATGATCCACAACTCCATAAGATTTATGAGTGAACAGCGTGCAATAATGTAATCTTTGCATCTCTGAGTGTATTGCAAAACCTTAACATTTCCTTGCTCACATATTTCTGTCACTTTCAGCTATCGTTGTCCATGACCGAGAAACTGGAAGATCAAGAGGCTTTGGTTTTGTCACATTTGAAAATCCTGATGACGCTGAAGTAGCCATTGACAAACTAAATAACACTGTAAGTTCGTGGTTTGCTTCCAGGAAAACTCCTGTAATTTTGTAATTTTCTTCCAGAGCCAAGAAAAAACAGCTTTTTCCCCTCTACTCCTGGAATACTCGTAGAATTTTGGAGATAAAAATTCTGTACTACAAAAAACAACCTACAGATTAGTGAAGCTTCAGATTTGCAATTGTTTTTAATATAGACACAACTACGAGACGTTTTCTGAGGATTCTTACAGGATTTTTGTCCTGTTTCCCTAAAAAAGGTTGAAAATCCTGGCGTTTTTTGTGGTACAGTGGTTGCTAATGGTTTACTGCTTGCATGATTGAAGTTTTTTCACCATGAAGGAAAATTAGGGGCTAATTCCTGGAAAGATGAGCTAACTACCCTGGCAAACTCCTGGAATTTAAGGCCGATTTACATTACACGATAAAAGTGGAATGGATCGGATAAAAAATGGAATGGATCTGATAAATCTTGTCATGTAAACACCAATTTATCCGTTCCATTCTTATCTGATCCTTTCCCAAAAGGGTATGCTACTGTATGCGTACCTGTTTGGGAACAGATCAGATGAAATTCGATACTGCACTCACTTTTTAATTTATTTCCCTTCGTGTAACACACAGCTCATTTTTGGGTACCGGACCCTGCAAGGTTTTATGAGCCAGCTACGGAATGCATGCTAGAAAAAAACAACTATCAGGATCCCTCAGTAAGAAGCGTGTAAACATATCAGTACCCGTTCCCAATGATGTTTATTGACAGACCCAACATTTATCCGATCCGTACCTACAAACTTGCCAAGTAAACAGGAATTTGTTGCATGGAACGGCACCCATTTTTATTCAGTCCGTTTCCACCTTTTAGAAGTGTAAATTGGCCTTTAAAGTATTAACTCTAAAGTGACAAGCGGCGCGTGCCAATAATTTGTAAACGTATCACATTGCATGACAGGAAGAACTATTATTAATGTCACTAAACAAACAAACATGACGGGAAGATGTAAAACCTAGTCACTGTAGGCGTAAAAGCGGGTATTGTTGATTTGTAAGGCTTGGTTTTTCGTATAGGAAAAACCCACACAATGTATGTAGTATGATCATCAACCAGTACGAGCCGTGTTTCCATCAATTAAAGTTGTCCTCGTTAAATTGGTGAGGTTTTCACCCTTTGAGGGAAGACCACTCCCTTGACAACATTGCTCAGACTGTGGAGATGTTTTATACAGATTCCAGCTCCAGAAGTTGGAGCAAAGTTGCAGCAATGAAGTAAATTTAGCATTCAGGTTGTCCCTTGAAGATAACTTGTGCTTACAACATTTTAACTTGTCAACTTGGTACTCTTGTACTTGGTGTTGTGAATGGTTATTTTTAATTTTTATTTTTAAATTTTTAAAAACAGGAACTCGGCAGACGAACAATTACAGTGGCAAAGGCACAGAAACGATCTAGGGGCGGTGGTGGAGGTGGAGGAAGTTATAGTGGTGGAGGAGGTTATGGTGGTAGAAGTGGAGGCCGTGGGTTTAGCCGTGGAGGTGGCAGGGGGCGAGGACGTGGTGGTAGCAGCTATGGAGGATATAGTGGTGGTGGAGGTGGTTATGGTCAAAGGAGTTCATATGGTGGTGGAGGGGGCTATGGCGGGGGAGGTGGATACGACTATGGCGGTGGATCAAGCTACCAATGTAAGTTTTTATTAGAGCACTTTAACTGATCACATTTAAACCTATATATAAGTTTTTATTACTTTGTTGTGTTTTTACATTGAAGTGCTTCCATTTTTGGTGTCTGTTCTTATAAATAAAACAAATTGAGATTTAAAGTAGTAATTAATGGTATGTTTAATAGATTTGTTTGGTTCATAAGATAATAAAACGGGGCAATCGGTGTGTATTGGGAAAACAGCTTACAGTTAACTGGTTGAGCAGTAGAAATTACTGCACTTATGGCTTGCTAGTATTTCACATTCCATTAGTTGTTGTTGTTGTTGTTGATTGTTTATTTACCAATTATTTGTGTTGTTTACTTGCTGCATAGTTTATACTTGCTATTAATTTGACAATGTAGAATACAAAGAAACTGCAGATGTTTATAGTTTTCTTTTTACTTAAAGCCAGTAGGGAAATATTAAAAATTTAAGGGTTTTTTTTCGTTTTAGTACTTGCACCAAAGATAGTCCTTTTCAACCATCAAAACAATGTTTTTCTTGCTGTAACTGTTTTTAGCAAACAGTATTCTCGCATATCAGCTATGTTAAGTAAATTCAGCATCGGTATGCTCTAACAATGACAGCCTGCTGCATCATGATTACTATTGTACAGCAACCACTGTATTAAAATGTTGTACCCATTTTCACAGTCATTTTGTGTGAACTTGACAAAGTAAAAAATTGGAAAACTAGTTTGGAAGAAACCATGTTTTTTCTGTGTTGTAGAGTAAGTTGTAAATGGGTTTTGATCAACAAAGGATTATATGGTTTGTTTTTTGCCCGAGAGGTTTGGTGTGTAGCTACAAAATTAAAAAACTTTCACTGATTATCCTTGTTTGAAAATAATTCAGAACTTCTGAGACATGAAAAGTTGCATATAGTAAAGTACGATTAACACTGGCAACAATTAACAAGTTACTTGTGGGTAGGTGGGTGTAAAAAATCTCTTGTGAACCTTCTAACACGCCAACTTGCTCTTGTTCTCCATCTATAAAGCTCGAGATTGGTAGTCCGTTGACTATTCCATGAGGTTCGTCACTGAGTTGTTCAGTAATCCACACCAATAATCTACTCAACTTGTGAAGTAAAACTTGTCAGACACAAGCTTCAACTTGATCCGATGCACAAAGTTCAGTTCCAAGTATCCAAATGTCCAGTTCCATTGCTGTCCAAAGTTCCAATATGCAGGTTGTAGTAAGCAGCTGTTATGACAAATTATTTGTAAACTGAAGAACAGGCTGACCACAAGAGTGACATCATTGCTTCAAAGAGAGTCTGATATTTTTTCTTTCATGATCTCTATTTTCTTGTGGTTGAAAGATCTTGATTTTGCTCTTGGCTGAATTCAAAGTTTATACTGCTCGGATGTTGTTAGTGAAGATACCAGTCTTCCACTTAAAGAAGTCTAGAATTTGAAATGCTTATATCTCGCTGAAGAAATGTTGAATATAATGCATTTTTTGGGGGGTCTGGCAAACTTTATTTTTGAGACTCGAACAAAATGATAACATGGCATTGTTACAACATTTTTCAACCACAAACAATAGAAGTGTTAGAATTCAAAAGCAAATTGTTTCAAACATCCGCTTTGGGCATTTTAAGCAAACAAAACGTTCTTTTTTCCTATTTTATCTTGAAAGTTGAGTACTATTTCAATATTTTGCAGTTTTAAATCTTGAGTCGTGATGAGGTGTATCATTAAAGGTCCACGGCAATATGGTCTCGTGTCTACAATGGGAAAAGTATAATCTGGCCACAGAAGGCCTGATTTGGGAATTTGTCTTGAATAGAACTTTCTATTTTTCCAAAATCATGTTACTAGTATTTTGTTTTGAATGACTGACAATTCCAGTATAAAAATGAGCAAAAAACGTTTTGTTAGTCAGCATTATTTTATGCCAGTCGACAAGTGTTGCGTGAATGTCAAACAATTCCAACCACTGGGCCAAATCTCGAGATATTTTGCTTGCGGTAATAACCTGGTAATAGACAAACTTGCATCATTTGTGTGTGTGCTTTGAGCAGAGAAAAAGAACATTGTTCGGTGTTTCGCCAGAAAGTCTGGTCAGGCAAGGATTGGGATTGGACAATGTTAGCTAGCCCATAGGAGTGGATACTATAGATATAGGCACTAAACTACGGTAAATGTTTGGGCATGGAATTTTGTTTTTGTTTTTTGACAAAATTGTCATCCTAAAGGAGTGCATTTTTACAGAAATGACATTTCATGTAAAGGTCCAAACCCCACTCTTTGCCCTGCGCATCTCCCTGTAATTTACCACAGCTTATGGAAAAGCTTTGCCGTGTAACGCAAGTATGCTATACTTAGGCAGTGTTATCCCTGCACGCGAAGTGGTTGCTGCAAATTGCAGAGTTGTCATAGGATGTGACGGTTGACAGCTTGTTTTGAAATGACCGACATCGTAGTCGCGAAAAGCTCTCAATTATGCAAATCGGAGGAAACTTAGCTGCTATCAATTGGGGCACTTAATCTACCTAAAACAGGATGTTTTGGGTAGGTTTTAGGATGTGGTAACACTTCTGCTCCAAGATTTTTTTGATAGACAAGTGACACTAAACAAACTTGAGACACAAACAACAAACTGCCTGTGGCATTGAACACACAATCCAGATTTGGGATAACTGGGATGAACCATGAATAAATTTGGGTTGCTTTCATATATTCTTTGTCGTTGATCACTTCAGTCGCATAAGCATTTGAAACGACGTTGGCAGTTTGCGACACTAACAGCTGCATTTTGGGGGACAATGCAGCTACTGTCGACATTCGGCTTAATGTTGGGGCACTTATATTTTGTATTCGCTATGTCAAAAATGTTGGGACTTTGTATCATAGTAATTAATTTGGGCAAACACTATAATTGATGGACAAGAGGTAAAAGAGTAGATATACTATACTTGGACATATGTGTGGGCGACTCTCCATACTCTAACCTTCGAGCAAGACAAAAATATGTTGTGGTATCGGTAAATTTGTTAGAAAGTACAAACTTGAAAGGAAAACGTATTTAGTTCTGATTGCCCAGAGTTCCAGTTGTTTCGACTGCATTTTGGTTGTCGAGAATTTTACCACAATGACTGCTCATCGCAGCCTCGAAATGCTGGAGTACTTTTCTACTGTCTTTCTTTTAAATCTTGAACTCGTTTTTTTAGACAAACTGACTTTTAATTATTATTCTAGTAGTTACACCAATTAAACTGAGGCACACAAAATTCAATTTTAACAGGAACTGTTCCTTCTGCATTTTTTCCTTTCTAAGTTGCTCCACCGCATGTATAATTTGGCACGCCTTCCAGCAAGCAACGAGCTCCTTTTTTGCGCTTTTTTTTTTTTGGATACAGTACTTGCCCGCTTATAAGAACCCAGAATTTGAGAACCTGTTAGCCTAATAATATCAATTTAGACCCCCTTTACGTAAGAACCTTTTTAGCCTAAAATTTGAAACAGGTTATTTTAGAAAATGAACCTTGAAGATCTTCAGGCAAAGATAAAAGACATGACTCAAATACATACATTGAAAGTACCTTAAAGGTTTGAGTTATTATCTTAATAAAAAAAAGTGTTTAGAAAAAATATTTATAGAAATACATATATATAATTGTATTATTAAATCAACATTTAGCCTGATAATGAGACTTGAAATAGTTGCTAAAGTGGGTCATGATCACATACAGTACTGCCCAAAGTCGAGACCAGTTTTGACATTAAAATATACATGCCACGCTTCTACCAGGCACTGGTATCATTCTTATAAAAATAAGAACCTAAATACCATTTATTTTATAACCTGTTTAGGCTAACTTGGAAAAACCTAGGTTCTTGTAAGCGGGTAGGGAAGCTAAAAATGTAAGGCAGATCTGTGGGGGCACGTTTCGAAACAAACAGTTCAATGTGTACGAGGGAGAATTTGTTCGATTAAGTGTCGTCATCGATACAGCGCAGGCTGATGAAGCTGTTGCGTGTTGTAAAAATGCTGTTTGTTAGCGCGCCGTGCATCAAAAGGTCTAAGGCTTGTAAGGGCGCTGTGGTACTGTTTGAACAAACTAATCATTCTTTCGGGTCACGGTGTGAAGTCTGATAATCTGGTACAAAGCGATGTAAAAAGGAAGTATGCTTTATCGGTTTACATGTGACAATTCGATAATTTGTTGGGTCTGGACAAAATAGCCGGAGTAATGTACTCGGTTGAAGCTGTTCTTGACCCAGGGTGCCTTACTGAACCCCCTGAAAAGGAAAGAAAACGGCATAAAAACGCATATTTTGATGAAAGCGTTGGCTTAGCTTTTAAGTAATGCTCCTCGTGCAATTAAGAAATTAAACGGAAGGATTTTGGTAAAAAGAACTGTTGTTGGAGAATGTTGTTCCGAACAAAGCCCAAAAACTGAAATGCGATACTAGAAATGTGATGAGAAACTTTCGAAAACTATCTTTGTATCCAAGGAGGGCCCCAAGGGTAACTTTGTGCGACAATGGTGCGAGATTTTCGCAATTCCATTGGATGGCAATAATCGTGTAAAGCCTAGTTCACATATGCCGCAGGCATACCTGCGGTAGCACATAAGCTGTGTCCTTGGTAGTATCGCAGACAAGCCTCGGACGTGCCGTAGACACTTCGCGGTAAACCACCGACGTCATGGAAAAGGCGCCAGTTTTGTGCGCCATTTCCATCCGGTTTACTCCGTGCGCAACTTTCAGATGATTTAGCGATTTCTTGCTATGCATTCTTAATTCTTTGATCTTTATATACGCGAAGAGCCATGTCGTAAATAAAGGGGTATTCCCTAATAGTGTCAATTAACTTACTATTGTTATCGGGCGAAGCTTCATGATCGTAACAACTCTCTTCACCGTCCGTCACTTTGAATCAGATTGAATTCGGAGATGCAGTAGAGCAATCACATGTCAGTGTTGCGCCGACGAGCATTCACATCGAGAAAAATCACCGCCGATCATCTAGGGGAAGCCTCATATCGATTTTACCCACAAGAAACATCAATTGTACGTTTCTCTCGAGCGCTATACCGCTGCCTTTAGCTGCTATCAAGATCGTAAGTAAACACATGCCCTGCGAGCAGAGATCTGTCATGTCCCCATGTTTTTCGGGGGACATGAGAGATCTCTGCTCGCAGGGTAGTAAACACAAAGTAGTTGCACAAAATCTCATGTCTCGCCCAAGGCTACTATATAAACTATAAATTTTGTGAAAAACAGAAGGAACTGACCAATGAATTTAAGGCAAAAGTTGTTTTATATCCCTTTCCAAGATGTTTCCAAAAAGTCGAATTTTCCCACTTGTCACAGAAACGTCACAGCCGCCCACCCACAACCGTACAGTTGACGTTTCTTGTGGGTAAAATCGATATGTGAGGCTTCCCTAAGAGAGGCCGAAAGCATCGCCGACAGACCAGGAGAGTTGAACTCAACTCGACTTTCCCGGTCTGTCAGCGACAAGGACTGGGACAACCTGTAATGGCGGCATTCACATGTGCCAGAGGGTATGGCCGTTAGCAACGGCGACCTTGTCGGAGACACGCCGCACATAGTGAACTAGGCTTTATATGGAAACGAGACTTCGGTCCACTTCGGTGATTCGCAAGAACTGAGATTTTTGTCGCATGCCCAAAAAAGGAGTGCTTGCGGTTTGTGTGAAGGCGCGGCCACACGATGTAACATTGCATGCAACGTTGCGCGCAATGGGATAGTTGCACCGTGTGGCCGCCTCTGAAACTGTTGCACGCAACGTTG
>JAOBYH010155538.1:0-10696 GCA_025403525.1 Umimayanthus kanabou
ATATTTTTCCGGGAGTCCCGACCCTGGGTCGTTAACTACAACTTTGTTGGTGCTGCTGTTGTCATCATTGTTTTTATTATTGATATTATTATTATCATTATTATTATTATTATTATTGTTATTGTTGTTGTTGTTGTTGCGGTTGCGGTTGCTGTTGCTGTTGTTTTTGTTGTTAATGATGTGTCCTTCTCGTTGATGCCATCGAGCCTCACTCGAATCAAACCGGGAGAGAGGACTTGTAATTAGCCTTCGGTTTTATAAACGGTAGCTTTTTAAGCATTTGTCCTTCGATGTTGAGTTTTCAGGGAGTATCTCTTCTTGCAACCAAGGTATAATGCATGAAGTTTCTTGTTTAATTTCAAATGAAATCAATTTATTGCACTTTGTAACTATTTGATATTAGTTACCCTGTTTTCGAGCTCGAGGAGGGACGTTCTGCGGACACTTCCAACCCCAGTCAAACCAATTGAACTTGCATCGCGTTTTACAGTCATCGGCCTGTACACAATTGCAAAGAACCAGAGCGTTAAGTTTGAATTTGCTAATTCCAAAAGTTTGTAATAAAACTTGAACTGTTCCATTTTTTAAGATTTAACAGTTTTCGGGTAAATTTCTTCTGCTAATACAGAGAAATTTGATGACGCTTTGCCTTATTCTAGGTTGGGAGGCAGTGGAACAGGTACTAGGTTGGGAGGCAGTGGAACAGGTACTAGGTTGGGAGGCAGTGGAACAGGTTCTAGGTTGGGAGGCAGTGGAACAGGTTCTAGGTTGGGAGGCAGTGGAACAGGTTCTAGGTTATAATATTCTAGACAAACTAAGATAAATGATAGAAACTGATTAAAGCTATAATTTCATGTTTGCTAAATCTTGTTACTTAGCAGTATAACGAAGAGAATGAATTCTGAATGCAAAGAATTAGCTACTTTGTAGTTTCATTTTTAACAAGTTCGATTGAAATCAGAAAGGTGTACTGTGCAATAAGATACCAACATAACTTTGAAGACAGATTGAAAATATTCTCACTTATTTCTTTTTGTAAAGCGGTTTGGTTTGATATATTACAGTATCGTTTCTTCAAAGATCAATTCTGACGTCTTTAAACCCTTTGAACTTAATTGGACAATTTTTGTACTTGATCGATACCATACCTCGATGAGTGCGCCCACTTTCTTGGCATTGGGTCCAGTGTGTCTCCGCGAACAACGACAACGCCCGTTTTTCAAACAAGTTCCTCCATACCCACATGTTTCTGCGTTGCATGAACCATCAACTGAGAAAACAATCGAGTTAAAGCTCAAATTGCGTCTTTATAATATTATATGTGTTTAAAGTTTACATGGTATTCTGTTTGTTATCAAAAATGTGGGCTTCAAACAATACTGTCGACCAAACTTTCCAACTATGGATGATATTATATGTGTTTAAAGTTTACAATATGATTGTCGTGTTGATTTTACGGAATAAACTCTCTTCTACTGTTTTCTTAATAATACAGGTCACGTTTACGCAACTTAACTTGCTTTAAGATTCCAAGATTTTCTCTCTTTTATTTTAGTTTTAACAAAAACTTGTGTTGTGGGTTTAGCAGTGTGTGAAACAACTATTTGGAACTCTTATAAGTGTTTAGTTTATTTCAGAACAATACCTCGTGTAGTGTACTCACGTTTGTCCTTGTATACTCTTTGCAGTGTCATTGGGTTAGTTCCCGCCAAGCGTCGCTCGGAGAACACCTGATCATTATTCCATTTGCTCATAACATCTAGAAATGGTTCTTCTACGGATGGTGTACGGAACTGTTTCTGTTACAAATACGTCAACACCGGGAATTCAGTTGGTTTAACTCATGGATCTGGTTCTTCTTAACAGACTATAAAGGGCTGAGTATAACGGTGTCGCTTTAATTTTTCTACTACTTTGCAAATTGAGTTCCATTATAGGGAAACATCTAGTTTGTTTTGTAAATTTTCATTTACAAAAAGGCGAGCAACGGAGGAGGTTGTAATAAACAGCAAAATATAATTTCAGTCATAAATTAGAGCACCTAATACATTCATAAAAAAGAGGGGGCCACGCATTAATTCTGAAATGGTGCCAATATTTTGTAATGGTGTTAATTACCTATTGCATCTATAGAGAATAGAAAAGGTACAGTTAATTGATAAATGACTGAGGAGTAGGCTGGAAAAGGTGTATGAAGAAGCTACATTTTAAAAAATACTTCTTACCCCACCAAAAGGTTCTTGTCTTGAGGAGAAGAAATAAAATATCTTCTTGTAGTCTTCGATCTTTTCAATTGGAGTACCGTTATTGACTTTTGCCCACAAGGCCAGCAGCTTAATATTGAATCTTGCCATCTGTAGATAGAGCTGGAGATGATACTTCAAATGCGCATCGTTACCGAAGACCTCAATTAGTCGTGCAGCAGTCATGTTCAGGAGCGGAGGCTGAATTCCGCCAGGGGTTGGGGGCTTTATTTGGTATATCGCTCGCTGTTGGACCAATCTTTGCTCTCGAATGAGTTTGCATTTGGTGGGTGACTTTTGTGGCAACGAAACAGGACACTTGCCTACAAAACAAACAAAATTTTATAAAAGTATTTATAAACAAACTCATAAAATAGTTTTAGTACTTCAATTTCAGTATTGAGTTGACTAGTCATAGACCGTTACGATAGATGTAGCTAGTTAGTGGATGAACAAATAAATAATGAACTGCTTTTAATAAACCATTATCAATATTACCATTACCATTATTATTATTATTATTATTAGTGCACTAGTGAACACTACTAGTCGTGAAACTGATCTCGACCGACTCCATCCGGTTTCGTAACTACTTCATGTAAGACCAAAAATTGTTGTTTCGGTGGTTCTACTTCGTATATGACCACACGAATTGTTCTTTCACTGTTCGGTGCTATAGTTCGGACAATACGCCACGGTCTCGGTCTGAGATGTCCCTGCAGTGACCTCATTGTCGGTTAATAAGTAGTATTTATTGGCACTCATAGTTTCGAAAATATTTCTTAGATATTTTTATAATTAGTGTCGACGGCTTAGCCCATATGCAGACATGACACATTTGGAAGGATATATAGAGAGTTCGTTATTCCATAGTTGGGACATTCATTTCAAGAATCACTTGTTCATACGGAGGCAAACTTAATATGCTGAAATGCAATGATTGAAGAAACCAATTGCGTTTTCAAACAGCTCCATAATACAGGGACCGCGGAGCATGTTTCGGATTGGTGGGGCTAGCCAACGAGCGCCGAAGCCGCGAGACTGGCCTCTAGGGGGGTCCGGGGGCATGGTCCCCCGGAAAATTTTGAAATTTTAAACTTCTAAATCGCCGGAAATTCGTTTATTTCTATCAATCCAAACAAAACTTGTCAAATTTTTCATCTTCTCGGCAAAATTATTGGTGGGGCTATAGCCCATCCAGCCCTATAGCTCCGCGGTCCCTGTAATATTCATCACAAAAAGGTCGAGGCAGAAACTCCCTAACGAATCGTTACAGCTAGTTTTATTATAGCTATTATTTTTATTGTTTAGCTTTCAAGCCATTTGTTCACAATCCCATATATGAATTTACTAAGCATTATTAGACTGACATTTCTTGTGGTGTCAGTTTAAGTAAATAAAAGAAAGATTGCAGAGGTAAATTCATGCGAATGCCCTATACATTTGTTCTACAATTTTCGTGCTTTAATTCTGAAAAACAAGAGCTGCATAACTATAGATACAAACCTGGGTTTTCGCTTACAGTGGCGGCAATTAACCTGCAGTTACAAGAACAAGGCTCGGAGTGAGATGCGAGAAAAAATCTTAGCTCAATATTAATACTCAACCTACACGTTGTTTTTTTTTATAAGAACCAGTAACTTTCGGTTGAGGCTGAGCTGTACTTAACTTTTTGGCGATTTCAGCCTCATATTGTTCTTAAATTGTTCTTATTTCCTGAATCGACTACGAAGATTACATAAAGGGCACTGGCATTGATGGCATCGAGATAATCTTGGTGGACTAAATTCAGTTACCGTAGTGCAGTAGTTATATTGTATTATTTTTGCAAAACTGAACAGATTCCAAACAAACATTACATCGTACAGCATCGTACATGCAACGCATAAGAAAATTCAAGTTTTTGTACCGTTTTCGGCTGCTTTTAGAAAAAATGAAAAGGCGGTTAGAAATGATATTATGAACTTATTAGTGCAGTCAGTCTGGCCCCGTTTTTTCTTCGCTCTTCGCTGCGCTCCGGGGGACTAGGCCCCACGCGGGAAAAAATGCCAGTGGCTTAACAAAAGAAAGCAGAGAATTTCCGTCTGTGAAAAGCCCAGACTAAAGTATTTTTCAATAAGTTCATCCTGCCATCCTTCATTGGCATGTATAGAAGGAAAGTAGTGTTCAAGGACACCATGAGAAAATTTTGCAACACAAAAAATATAGAGAAACACGACGAACAACAACTTCGTTACTGTCGCCATTGTTATAATACTAGTAGCAATCAGAGATTATTGAAGTGCGTTCGACGAGAAGACTATAGAATATAGTTTCTATGACGACTGAGTACAAGCATATTTGCAGAGCATACACTTGTTTACATAGTACTTGTTTGGACTCTTAATTTAAATTACAGCAGCTGTGAAGGCATGACTATATTAAAACATCAGATAGTTCTAAAACAAAAAATGATTTTCAACTTCAGTGATCGAATCGTTTATTAAACAAAGAATAACATTACAATGACTCAGATTTTTGCAACAATACATTTACCAAAAATAGTAGTCGTTCTGTTCATAGGCCATCAACTGATCAAGTACAATAATACAGTTTGTTTGTATAAGTTAAATCACTGGCCGATGAGTGCAATAACTCACTTCACTTGGTTTATAATTGTGACCACAAATGAACCAGTGTACAACTAATAAAATCGGTAATTTTACGACCACGGCGGTTAATCCGTAAAGACGAAGACGACATCTTCGCAGCGTAGATCGGCAAAGCAAGGGTTCGGTTTACCTTGAATAACTGGCTTTATATGTGCTCCAATTGCGATGCACATTTGCTCAGGCCTTGACAAATAGGTCCAAAGAACTTTGCAATCATATTTAAAACAGCAGTAAAAACTCAAAACTTCGCTGGACAAATTCGATCAAAACGCCACCCTGTCAAAACCACGAGGCAATGAATCGTGCGCGCGCATGTGCATGATGGCATGGTTAGTTATAAATTCAAAATGGCGCTGATTTGGACCAAAAAACGAGCAGAACCATGAACCAAAAATTTCGATCTTCTTCGCTTGCACAGCTTGGTAACCGCACAAATGACCACAGGCAACCCATTTCGACGAAATTAGGGTTGCGTTCTTCTTCGTCGAACGCAATTATATTCGCTTGCGCGCTGACAACCAGTGAAGTTCTCGAAGTAAGGGAGTTATGTGGCAAAATTTAGGTGCCTTAAAGATTAATCGTGAACTAACACGCTGCAGCTTTCTAATATGATATGCTGGACCTCGATATAGCAGACTATTACAATAGTCAAATCTACTAGTTATAAAAGCATGTACAAGTTTTTCAGTGCATTTTCGAGATAGATATTTCCTGATGTGACGAATGTTGTTAAGTAGTAAAAGGCACTGCCGCAAGTCTTGGTAATATTAGACTGCGAGCAGTCTCTTTCTGCTCCTGAGATATTAGTCGAGGAAACACAAAAATTGAGTGGCTCTGATTCTGAGGAGCAGAAAGAGACTACTCGCAGTCTATGGTAATATGGGATGACATGTCCATTTGCGAGTCGAACCAATTTAGGAAATTCCTGGCTGTTGTTACTGGAGCGAAGTCTGCTTCTCCGACCTTAATACGATTGACGGACACTTTCGACAACTGCTTTTGTGTGCCAATTAACAGAATCTCCGTCTTGTCATCATTCAGCATTAGCTTATTTTTCTTCATCCATGCTCGGATGGCACGAAGGCATTTTTCGATCGTAGTCACAGCTTCTTCTTCATCTGAGCTGTCGGCTGGACTTAACTACAAGGATATCTGTGTGTCGTCTGCATATGCATGCACGGATGCATGGTAGGTGAAACTTGATGATCTGTAGCAACTCACTTGATAGTAGGGGACTAAGGCAGGAACCTTGTGGTATCCCATATTCCAGTTCAAATTTCTCCGACAGTATGCCATTTATTGAATTCTGTTGGGATCTTCCTTTCAAGATTGAAAGCAGGAAAGCGCTTTGCCTCTGACACCAAACATCGAGTCTAGCCTTTGGAGTAGGACACTATATATGATCCACCATATCAAAGGCTGCGCTCAAGTCTAAAAGCACTATAATTAGTAGACTCAATGTCCATTATCCATATTCATTTGTAAGTCATTTTTAACTTTTAGCAATGCCGTTTCCGTACTGTGGTGCTAGCGGGATGCACTTTGAAACTTGGGGAACAATTCATCAGCCACCATGTGATCCTGAATCTGATTTGCAACCGCTTTTTCAGTCAGTTTCGATGTAAACTGTAAGTTGCTTACAGGATCGAAGTTCTTGTTTTTAAGTTTGAGACCAGACTGCGCTACCTCAAAGAGGCATTCCTCGATGAGGGGGAGACACTTCATAGTCTGCGAGCGGGCTGTGTCAACACCCTTGCTCTTTCCGGTGGCAGTTTGGCTGACGCCATGTCTCGTGTTGGATGGAAAACTGGCGATACGGCTCAGTATTACATGAAATTAGCCGAAGCACTGTCACTATCTGACGCCTCCAGCCGCATGTCTGAAAATACCTGTTTACGGGAAGACATTTTTGCCACCTATCAAGGTCTTAACTCTCTTTTAAAAGAACTTTTTTTGTACATTACTTTTCCACACGTCCACAAAACGGGAAAATGTCATGGCTGATATGTCGAAGAAGAACTCTTAATTTTTAACTTATGTTTTCCGCTTTGTGATTCCCCTTCCAGTCCACATACTGGTCACTTTGTTGCAAATGATCGTTTTACCAACAGGTATCTGAAGACACTTTCATCTTTTGTGTCTTCCTTAGTGTAGCATTTGCTGTATGAAGGGCCAGTGTAAACCAACCGTCATCTTTGCTTCATAAGTAAATACCGCATTTCTTGCACATATATGGGTAAGCCATGGTGTAGCTTCTTTGAGGAAAGTCACCACAATGCGCACGCCTGTAGCTTCAGACGGAATTCTCCAATAAAGATAGAAACATCTAAAATAAAGATTTCCTTAGCACGAAAAATAAAAAAAGACCTTTTATCTTACTTTGAACAAAGGCTAGAACTACTCGTGTTGCCGTTGAAAACATTCTCAAAATCCGTCCTTAAAACTGCCGGAATTTTACAAGACCACTCGATCCCATGATCGTCGGACAGGCTCAACTGAGGAACGACACGCTATTATCGCGTTGGTCGAGATAGTAAATTTGCGATTATTGTGTTCTATCAATTAAATCTAATGTTTTGATCAAGGAGGAAATTTGTTAGATAGTCTTATCAAGAGGTACGCATGTCAACTTATTTATGTATTCACAGTCATCGTGACAGAACTAATTTTACCTTTCAGTTCCTGTTTCAAATGGAGAAATGCGACCAGTTCAGATATCCAAAATTTGTAGCTGATTTGAAGATGACAAACTTCTCTGAAACTTCACAGAATTATTAAATACTTTTCATATTTTTGTTGTACAGTTGGTTTTGTTTTGACTTCACACGACGTCACAACGCGTTGAATGTGGATAAGATAATAAGGTGAAACTAGGGCCAACTGGAATGGAAACATTTCATTCCCGGCGCGTTGAAGTTCTGCGCTTATCGTGTATGTACGGAAGCCCATATCGCTAATGCTTATTACCGTTTTCCAAGCAACTGCTACGCAAAATGGTAATGGGCAAGATTTGCCCCGCTGATTTCTGCTTCTTGCTCATTTGCGTAAAAAAATGGTAATAGGCAAGACTTATCTTGCTGATTTTCGCTTTTCCTGCCGATTTTCGCTTCTTGCTCATTTGCGTACGTAAGGCAGCAGGACAAGTCTTGCCTATTACCGTTTTGCGTTCGTAAATGAGCAAGTGAAGCGGAAATCAATAGGACAAATCTTGCCTATTACCATTTTGCGTAGCAGTTGGAAAACGGTAATAAGCATTACCGATATGGGCTTCCGTATATATGGACAACAGAGCAGCCGCCGTTTTGTTCGGATTCGCTGACCCATTTAATGAAAACCCGAGGCCCAAAGCCATGTGTTTGGGTGAAGTTTGCAAGTCTTTCCGGAAGTGATAACTTTTTACAAACACTTTAAAAGCTATTGAAGATTTGAAAACGCTCATCTCCATGTTTAGTCTAGATCTGTTAAAAGTCATAAAATGATTCAGATTGCGTTGTTTTGTTTGTGTTGAACATATAAAGAAAATTGTGATGATTTGGGTTTTTCGCCGAAACAACTCCACGTGCATGATTCATCAAAGACACGAAAAAAGGAACTCGACTTCTGAACATCTGGAATGCGTTAAACATGATATGAAGTTTTGGATATCGTATTTTAAAAATTTAACAAAATTATCGTATGTATTTATTGTTGTGAAATCGTGACCTTAAAAGTATATTGATTTATTGAATTAATTTGTAATGACGCGCTTCTAATATGGAGATATCAGGTTTCATTTTGTTGAAACCGCCCCAACTGTGTTATAGTGTGTTGTCTTTTGGGAATCTTTGCCAGATCGTGAGCGTCTCTTGGTGTTGATTCAACCGTTGAACAGACTGGATTTCAGATTGGTGACGGCTGTGTAAACCAAGACTGGTAAGTTTGAAATGCAACAAAGTTATCATCTAAACTATGCTGCAAACAGGAGACGGAACAAAAGAAAAAGTTCCCCATTATCGGCAACATTTATGTGCACGGATAAAACGAGCATGGCAACAAGTTTAGTATTTCCAAGGTCTTTCGCGCTCTATATTGTACTTTTCTTCTCCAGGCATTTATTGCTATCACCGCTCAGTCCCTGAAATACACTTGAGGGATCGACAAGCAGTTAACTTGCAGCTGGCTAAGTCGCTGGCCAGCCGGTTGCAAGAAGAATATGATCGGGACGCACAAATTTTTACAAAAGAAAATAGAAATACAATCGTATAGTCTGTGGCAGACATTTTTACAATACAAAATAACGAACGAAATGAAATGCATCTGATATGGCTACCGCTCGGTCACGTCTTCTGAAAAAAGAATCCTTTAAATTTTCTATTGTTTTTTGTATGAAGGAGTGCGATTACCGTAGAGCGAATATCAAACAGAGTCGCCCTCTACTCTGAGAACGAAAGATCCCATTGGACAAAAAGACAATATATATAAGTATTGCTCGGTCAGTACAACAATGCCTCAGTTTGATATTTTCCGACAGATCTCACTCTCGGTTAATAAATTGTTATAAATAATACTAGGACCTCCAAAGCGATCACAAATTTCGACTTTCCTTTTTGCACCTTTTGTCACATACTTTTACATTATTTTCTTCATAGTTTGAAAACTTAGCAAAAAAATAGTCTTGAGAAAAAGAGTGCATGTAGTCGGTCCTAACTCCCGAAAATGAACCCCAATGTTTTAGGCGCAAAGAATAGATAAACTCTAGAAACACTCCGATTCTTTCATAAAGCAAGATCTGGAACATACTTTACACAAACTTAACAAATAAGTATTTTGCCGAAGCTTTTTCAAAACTCTTTTTATTAATTATTTATTTAGTGCTTTTCTTAAGGTTTACGACCCCGACAACCCGATAACGCGAAATACATGTGCATAAAATGTACAAGAGTCGTGGCCCTCATAGAAAATCTCAGTTGTTGTTTTTAATAGTTTAACACCATTTTTATAGCTCGTAGAACTATCAGTGTCCATTTATAGCTTTAAAATTCTGCTTCCATTTCAAATAAGTGACATTCGTTTGACCTTTTCAGGGGCGAATCCAGGAATTTTGGAAAGGGGGGTGGGGGGTGGGGAGGCTGAAATACGACCCGCCTCCAACCTTCCCCCCTCGCAAAAAACAAAAACAAACAAAACAGTCAAATATACAGAAACGCAAAAATGCGTTGATCATATTCAAATGCCATGTCATATTTCAGCGTTTAGATAACAACAGTAACTTAACTGCTCTTGTATCACAGCCGAACTCTATCGCATTCACCAAACCATACTGTGATTTGAAAACTGAGAAGGGGTTAGCTGTTGTGTATGTGTGTGTGTGTGTGTGTGTGCGCGATGGTATTCAAATACACTGTAATATGTATACATATGTCACTCTTTGTAGTGAAATGTGAAACATAGTCAAAATTCTCAATAGTGTTTTTGCTGTAATATTTTATTCGTCTGAGAAAACTCACTGGGATTTGGGCCCCTGGGTTTCGTTAGGTCATTGATAGAACCATTTATTTTTAGTGTTTTGGGAGAAACAATAGTGCTATAAATGTTTAACGCGATATCAACTGAGAAAGATTTTAATAAAGGAACGTTAAAAAGCAGAGATGAAAAAAATATCAATGTGCACCTTAAGTAATGGTCCGAGTAACAACTAAGCAGGCCAACGGCAAGGAATGCAAAAAGGTGCTGATTGCGATATTGCTTAAAGCGCTCACCTCATTGGCTAAAACATGAAAATCTACTATAACTTCACCAGTTAGTACATTTATTTAACTCTAG
>JAOBYH010155649.1:0-10696 GCA_025403525.1 Umimayanthus kanabou
GAAGGGTCAAAATGACCCCCCCCCCCCCCCCTTCCCTGGGTTAATTTGTTACAGTAAATAGCTTGATCGTCCGAGGGTTAAAATAGATTCAATTGTCGAGTGCCACCTACTCTTCACTTTTCTATTCCAGTGAACTATACCACATTGTAAAGACTAATGATATATTACAACGTGTTTCAAGCTCTTACCTTACTGCTGCTGTGCTTTTGTGGAATGAACCTAGAACTAATGCCAATGCTACACTGCCTCCGGGTCACTTGATCAAGGCATGTTACGTGTACAATGTACTTGATAATGCTATATGTTTCACCTAAAAGTGGTTGTTAATAAATGAGTGTAGGTAAGCAAATTAATCATGAAGTATAATATTACAAATCGTAACCTGACATCAATTTTTAACATCAATATTTATTTATTTATTAAATTGTTTATTTATATTTTTCGTATTTAGTGCAAAGCACAAGGTACAAAATAAAAAAGGACACAAGACTCCCCGCAATGGTTCTTAGAGCCATAGCACCGTCACCGTCTTCTTTCCATTCACTAGAATCTTCGGTATTGATGGGATATGAAACCGAAGAAGAAGGGAGCTGGGGATTCACGTTTTCAACAGAGCCTTAAACCGCATTTACTCGGCCACGTGACCAACGTCAGGCGTCACGTGACGAAGATCTGTGAATGATGATTGGCTTGTCGTAAGACACCCAGTCTGTTATAAATGATCTTGTACAAACAATGAAAATATTGTTATCCCAGAACCTGGGGACTGTCTAAACTACAATTTCGAGGGTTTTTCTATAAAATGACAACAATGCTAATTGTATGAGTTATATAAAATCACAATATTTAGGATCTTATGAGTTATACATACCAATAAGGTAATACTGAGAGTCGAAAACTGTTTTATGCGTGCCAATCTACTAAACAGAACTTGCAAAAGTTTGTTTCAAAAACAAAAACAAACAATAGAATTCTTCTAGAACTTAAGGAACACACTTCTGGCAACTTGTCCTTTTATTTTGTGTCTTGCAAACTGTAACGTTACGCGGAAACAAAAAAAATGTGTCTTTTCCGCTTCTTTTGTTCTTTCAGGCTTAGTTACCTCACTCTCGTGACAAGAATTGAGCAGGCAAACCTAGTGGTTAACACACAAAATACCAATTTGTTGGTACGCAAAATTATTTTAAGTTTCCAACTTACTTAGTAGAAATTTCCAATCGCCGGAGAATTGAAGTTGGTTGCCCGGATTCGCAGCGTCAAATGAACCCAAAGTGAATGTTGCGTTCTCGACTGGAGGAGGTCGCGGAAGCCCTTTTGGAAAACATAGAGTAAGATCTGCTAAGTTTGTTGTCGAGAAGAAGAAAGATAATAATAATAAATGCAACATGTGCAATTTATTGTATTTTGACTCAGTAAAAAATAGCATTGATACAAAAGCAGATGATAAACACAAACATAACAACAACAACAAGAACAGCAACAGCAACAACAATCTTCATTAAGCACTTGTGAGAAAACAATTAGAGTACAATTTGCAAATGCAGAAAGGTAATGAAATTGAGTGCAAGCCACTTGCCTATAACCTTAGGGACTAATCGAGACAGGTGGCCTTTAAAGGAGTTATTGTTATGGTTGTGGATCAATAGAGAAGGTCAGACTGCTAAATTATTTATAAATATTTGTAGCTATCAAACAATTACCTGAAACAATAACATCAACAAAAAACAAACAAAAAACCAAACACATGAAGCTAGCAATAGAAAGAAGATGTAAGCCACGACCAAGAGGCAAATTAATATTGAGCGATGAATTCTTTTTGAGTTTCTGCTTGAATGTTACAATTGAAGGCTATGAAACTAAGTCTACAACAAAAGAAACTAAAAAAATATTTGGATATACACTCTTTAATCATCATAATATTTTAATGATTTTATTAAAACATTCTTACAAAAGAATATAAAAGCAACAACAACTGTCAAATAAATTATCTTATTATGAACATTATAATACTTCTTTCACTTTTGATTTTGATTTACCTACTAATATAAGTTAATAATAAGCTAAGAAAAGTTAAAATGAAAGAACCTTACAAATAATGTCTGAGGAGTTGCTGTTAGATGTTCTGCTCTGCTCGGTCAGGGCAACAACCCGGTACATGAAATAGATTCCATTGATGTCGCGCAGTTTCTTGTCAAAATCTGGGATAACTCCGCACAGCTCCGTTTGTGTCAAAGTGACGTAGGGAACGAGGATGATCTGAAATAATCACAAAGAGATTAATGATTAACAATTATTCCACGAACGCACGTTGGATATGAGCTTTTAGATAGCGGAGCACCGAGTCGGCTACATAAGCTCATATCCAACAAGCGTGTGTGGATTAATTGTTTTATTAAATACCAAACACTTGACTTTGTTTATGTTGAGGTTTTAATTAAAATGTCAATCCGCATAAACATCGCGACTGTATACTATTATTGACTGTTTCAAAAGGTCCGTTTTGCGGTCAGTTTCCATATTTGAACAAACTACAGGGTAAAGGATTTATATCGTGAGTAGAGAACCAATCAGATTACCAAAAATTCAATATCCAGTGTTTGGTATTTAATAAAAGTTGTAATACATAAGCCCTTGATCACAATCATGTAGAAGATGATATGCTCAACCCCTTATATTATGACCCTTCCATATACCATGTTTGGTCAACTTAATTGTACTCCTTTATTATGCCTACAATAGAAAATGTTACCCATTTCATAAACCTACAACAACAGCACGTGCCAAGCCTTGTAATGACAAACAGAAGGATAAAAAAGTAATCCTTTCATTGGACTAACCAATTAAGTAAGCAGCTAATATAACCTGCGTCTGCTTGAATTATCTTGGACAAATAAAACAGAAAAGCAGTTTTCTTCGCCATTAAAAATTCTTCGAGGAAGAACCTGGGTCCTTTGGAGGAAGCGTTACTCTAGTAAGCCCCATGGTATCTTCTGGGCTTCCTCGTCACGTTTCGTAGTCATAATTTATTTAATAAGTTGTTGGCGGCAAATATATTAATATTTGTTTGTTAACCTTGTAAACTGACTCAAACTTATTACAGGCTCAAGCTCTGATAGTTTGCGCTTTTCCTTTCAAGAGTTTGTCAGGTAAAGCGAGACGATGTGCATTGTAGAAAGGTATTTTAATTTTCTTGTTGTTTCCTATTGGCTCTATAATCATATTCTTTTCGTTGGTGGTGTAACCAGTATTTTGACTTGAGTCTGTGAGTCGGTTTTAGTCCAACTTTAAACAAATACTGGCAGAACTGAACTATTAATCTGAAGAAATGAACCTAGAAACCATTACTCTTACCACCTTACTTTGCATGCGTAATGATCAATTTTGTAATTGTGGTAGTTTTCAAATATCGTGTTCAAACATAAAACCTGAAACAAGTCCAACACAATCAATTTTATGGGTATGACGTCTTTATGGCGTCATTGTGACGCTATGGGCAAACGATAATTTGTCAAACTAATTAGTTCTCAAAAATCTACATGACTGACAATTTTTATGGCATTAGCGTTGATAGGAGAGAGTGCAACAACCGCCAACAACAATAACAAATTATTTGCACTCCTTGTTTATTACAAGAAAAAAAAGAAAACCATAAACTATCAGATTTGAATGAACATTCATGGATAGGAAGCAGCCATGTAGAAAAAAACAGAAGCTAACCTAACTATATGGCTAGGCAAAGCGTAAATTTGTTGAAAACATCAGGCTCAAAGCAGGATACCTCAATACATGATTATCTTGAAAAGCTGCTTTGACCTCCATTATCCGAGGAGCAAAAAATGCTCAGTCTGACTAAGACGAATAGACCGCGGTTGATTAGGTTCTGCACAATCTTGTTATTTCCATTACCCATTACAAATTTCAGAAACGTTTGCTCACCAGCTCTAAGTTCTTCCAAATATTCCCGGATGATTTATCTCCGCCGTACTGCATCTCCAGCGAGTACACGATTGTTCCATTGCTGGGGTTCTTTGGCGGCGTCCAGTTTAACGTTAAGCTTGTGAAGTTCTTGCTGACAGCATGAGGTGCTCCAACTTCACCGGTTGAGGTATCGTAACCGTTTTCAATGTCAGCCGGAGTAGACACGAGGTAATTACAGGCTATCGCACACTCGTTGGTATTCTGAAACACGATTGAAGACTAAAATTTTAAAATATAATTATTACGGGACTAATTTGTGTGCTTATAGGTTCAATTTACATTGCTACTTTCTTTTGAGCAGCAAAATCTACTAAATTAGAATGATCGAACTTGCTCTTTTAATGACTGAGCCATAAATAATGAAGAGAATGTTTTAATGGTCGAATGACACTCATACACACAAAACATACACGTGGCTTGTTTTGGCTTTCTACTATAAATTTCCTACAGGAAACGAAGTGAGATGCTGTATCTTCAAATATGATAAACTCATAGTGTTATATAATAAAACAATTATATTCCTACTTTTTAGCAAATTGAAAAAAAAATAGACTTGATATATACTGTAGAGATCTTAACCTGAATGCAGTTTAACTGAGTTGAAAACAGAATCTTATATTCAGATCAGTATTACTTAGAAGTTGATTTGAATCTTAATCCCTAAAATAAAGTTTCGCAGAACCAAATGCAAGAACAAATAGAGGGAGGGAACAAGACAGAAAGAAAATGAGATCAAGACTAGAGAAAGGTGGAAGCAAGGGAAAAAACCATGAATTTTGTCGGAAGCTACGTAAGGCCGAAAAATCTAAGCGGTTTCTACTGTGTTTCAACCAAACGAATAAATCAATTGTTTTTACAGTCCTACCAGTTTTAAGAGCCTTTTAAAATCAGACTAATTACTTACATAAATATATTGGACTAAGAAATAACAACACAACCAATTGTCCCACATGGACCTGAGGTTTATAATACTTACACATGTTTTATTGCAGTTATCCAGTGTCGAAGTGCACCAACCAATACACTGTAAGAAAGAAAGATATTACCTTTCTATACAAATAAAGCTACCATTAAATTTGATATTTTGAGTCAATGGTGCATGTGTTATGTTACACACCTTTTTAGTTACACCATTTCCTGTACTCCCAGTTTACATCAAGGTGTACACTGGAGGTTTACATCAAGGTGTACACTGGAAGTTCACATGAAGGTGTAACACTGGAAGTTTAAAGTCAAGGTGTACGCTGGAAGCACACCATAGCGTATTGGAAACTACGCCTCTGTCCTGAAAATAAGAACAAGTCAAGGTGTGTTCCAGCATTTATATTACACCTTTTACGTTTCCTATCAGATCTGTTTCTAAATACCCATTTCCAAAGGCATGTGAATTATGGTGTGCTCCCCATGGTCAGCACATAACGTGTGTTTAAAATAAAAAAGAACAGTCGTTGTCAGGTGTGTTAAACTGAACAAGGAAACCAGACTTAACAAATTTACTCTACAATAACCACAACACCCTCTATCAGTCTATGATGTGATAAAAACTACCAAATATAAAACTCCTCTGATTGCTTTTTATATTTTCAAGGAAGTTTACTTATATTCGTTGAAGAAACATTTAAAAGCACACTGTCAATTGAGTTGAACTTAATAAGGACACCGGAATTAGCAAAGTAAAATTAAGAACTCCAACAATCGTAACATCCTCTATGCTCTCTGCGAGAATAAGCTGTTATAAATGTAAATTTCGCTTAAATATTTAGTACAGTTATTTGTGAACTGAGAATGTAAAATGGTTGTTGTAAATTGTAAAAATCAAATAATTTTTTTTTTTAAAAAAACATCCTCTATTAGTCTATGATAATGATTTAAGGAAGCTTATATATCTTAATCGAAGAAACATAAGTTATTTTAAATTTAGCGTTTGAAAAGTAAAATAGTGACGAAGGTAAAACATTCTTCGTTTATTCATAAAATATTTAACAGATTGAGTCACGGAAGCAACCTGTCCTTGTTTAGCAGTTCAATGAACAAATGTTTGGGCCTTGAGAGGACGTTATTTTTACATTGCCCTCCAAGATATTTGATGCTTACATATTAATTTTAGAACACAACTAGTTTTAGTTTTTTTTAGTTTTAAAAACCTCACCTACCTGCTGACATTCTTGCCTTTCACACGGTGTTGACGTGTTGTTGTCTTGGATGTTGCTGGAATGAAACTTGCAGAGGAAACCACAATTCAAGTCAGGAAGCAAAACTCACTTCAAACCAACACGAATAAAAATGCTAACAAATCTAGTGCAAAATATAGATATTTTATGAAATATATAAAACTATTTTGTTAATGTTTTGACTCTTGCTTCTTTCTGCCCTCAGGGATGAAGGTGACAAGAAAGTCTAACAAGGATCAGCATTCTCTAGAGTGTTACTAAAGGTAACCCACTATATTATTGATGAAACTATGAACTTATTGAGAAACTTTATCGTAATTAAGTACCTACTTCGATATCTGATGCATATCTCTTTTTTGTTGTAAACATAAGGATTCAAATAAAATGGTGTTGTTAACAAGTTGATGGTATTTGTAGACATTGATGCTTTTTTAAACAAAAAAATCAAATGTAGTTTAATATAACATAAATGTATATTTTTTTGTGGATCCAGTCTTTATCACGCACGTTTCATCACGGGGATGAAAAGAAAATGAAAATGAAAATAAAATTTTCAAGCACTCACACCTTGAATTTATCTAAAGCCGTTTGGATAAATTTATCAACAAGAGTTTCGTTCTCGATGTTGCGTGTAATTTATCAACAAGAGTTTCGTTCTAGCTCGATGTTGTTAGAAGGAAACGTGAAAGACGGAAACGCATGTTAGAAAACGAAAGTCATTTTAACTCACCAGAAGTTGTTGCTCAGGAAGGAAACACGTATTGGCCGTTTCTCAAGCCAAGAAAAGAATGTAATACATTTCAATATAGTATATAATTTTCTTGAAAGAAGGTGAAGAGTTAATAAGTGTACGGAAGGTGAACTATTGCATGCGAATTATTACGAAATATTTTCTAATTTATTGTTGTGTTCACTCTTTATAACATTGTTTCAAGGATATCGAGTGTTGGGTAGTATTGGCACAACGATCGATGATTTCTACAGCAAATTCAACACAATATTACTGACATTTTAGGCAGTAGCAAAGTATTGTTAGCATCCATAAAGATAAAAGACCATTTAAAATAAGGGATATTGGAAGACTAATTTTAAAACATATAATTTCTCTGCTTAGGCGAGTAAGCCAAATGGGTGCATTATTGCGGGAATATATTATGACGGAAGTAAAGGGGAATGCAAGAAAGAGGTGCAACAGGTACAGCGCGAAGGTGTAACTCTATGACTATAATTGGGACAGTCTTCCTTTATTATAAATGTTTCATGTTTGTACCTTCGTAGTCGTACAAGTGAAAATTTTGAACACATGCGTACAAAATAGCTACTAAATATGAGCTCCAGTAAGTATAAATATAATGCTAAAGTTAGATTTTGTGCTTGAAATGAGATTGGCAGAAAATACTAATTTGGAGTTTTACAATCATTCAGCTAAAACACCACATTAATAGATAAAAGGAATATTCTCGAAATGGCACTGACGTTTTTCCAAAAAAAAATGATAACCACAAATGTGTGGGATATTGGATCTTCTTAAACGTTCTCAGGACAGTTTAAAATATCGAAAAACACGAAATGTCATAATTTTAAGAAAATAAGGTATAAGTTTCAGTTTTCAGTTTTTCAGTTTTATTATCTTCTATTTCAAAGCATTAGTAATACAAATGCACACTACCTACAAATAGCCAAGCTAATCTGGGCAGGTAGTGTGGTATAAGAAAATAAGACTGTTCTTTCTAAGTCTTTGTCCAATGTCTGTGTCGAAGTGAGCTGCAAATAAATACCTCTTAAATACTCAAAACCATGCGTGACGTACTGTTGTTGACCAAAAGACCAAAAGTCGTAATATCACTATCAATAACCATTTTGAATTTTCTTTGCTGAAATAATCCAGTAACATAATTTAGTCATTTTGATAAAACTAACAGAAAATATCATACAGTTGGGTCGCTATGAATCTTTGCTTGAAACACGCTGAGTTACGCCCGACTGAGTAGCTTTTTTAAAAAGTGTTAATTTGTATAGTATTGGCACGCTGTTGCTAATAGTCTGCACAAATAAAGTCACTTCAACGTGACAACAATTATTTCAAAAACTGAGTTGTTAGTCATTCTACGGGTGCGCAGATATGACTCTCTGCAGTTTTCCAAAATAATGGGATTAGTGTAGTATCAGAAAAATGAAGAACCGAACTTGGACCACATTCAAAAATAGCGGAAATGATGTTGCAAAATCCACGATATGATATTAGCTACACTCCGGCTATTATTACGAAAATTCAAATTAATGGACGGAGTTTTAATCTGGTCTAGCTACAGCATACATGTAGTTTTTATGAATTACATCTGTTATGGAGAAGTATTTTTTTGCTAAAAGTTACGTGTTTTTGAGCTGCCATGGAATGACTTGTTGCACGTAAAGCGTGGGTTTTGAAGTTTAATATTTCAGCTGTCATCGATCATGTAAAATGTTCATTCAGGCTAAATGGAACTGAAGATCAATATTGAGAGAAATGTTCCTTATACTTTGATGTTTGCCTTTGTGGAACCTTTTATCGTATATTTTTGAGAACCATTATGCACACGATGTGTTTCTTCCTAGCTTCTTTTTAGGGGAATTGACAAGTTGTTATCAATCAATAGTTCATTAAAATTCAATCCTCTGACGCTTTAACGAAAGTGTTACATGGTTGAACTTTCGGAAGTCATTGTGAAACCGTATCACATCGACCCAAGTCATATTTGCGAGGGACTGTTCTGAATTTACTTGAAAAAAAAAATTAAATTAATTTTCAAAGCTTTGTTTACAACTTTCTGAATATGACCAACTACGAGAAGGAATTGCATCGCTACGGTGCAAAAAATGTTAAAAAAACATGTCACATTAAATCTTGTATAGTTAAACAATCAACATGTTGCTCGGATCAGACTCTTCTGTTTAATCAGGGTTGCGTACAACGTCTCCACTATTTCAGCATGGGTAACTCACGTAGGTCTACAACAAAAACATAACTCTCAAACTCTATATAACGTCTGGAATACATAGGAAAAACTGCTAAATAACTGAATTTAAAAAGCCAACTTACGTGTGTGATACAGTTTGCCTGGCATCGTGCTTTTTTTATCGTATTGCTCCTCTGCACACCGGACAAATCAACTCTAGAAATTGTGCTTATAAGAACCAGAAGGAGTAAAGTTCGCACTGGGAAAGCCATCGCTTGAGCTCTGGATGCAGTTTCCTTGTGTTTCGAAAGATATATCTATATTTGTGTTTCTGTAGGGTTTGTTTAGTAGATCTCATTCGCCCTTCCTGAGTGTTTTTCCTTTGTGGCCTATAATTATAAATCAGTAAAATAAGTGTCAGTATATGCACGATACCGTGTTGTGGCTTAGCATATCTACGTCATTGATCGCTTGAGTGAGTGGGTGAGAACCTTAGTCCGGTTCCGCTTTCTACTGCCTGGACTGCTTTGTTCGCCTGAGGCCAATGGAGAGTGTACGTGCAAAGTATACCTAACCAGAGCTCCAACGCTTTCCTTCACAATTCAATTTTATTTGCACAACTTATAAATCTGAAATAACTAACCAGTGAGACCAAAGAAAAACACATTTCAAATGCAGGTAACTTAAGTATATTTAAAACGCTTAGTACCCACTTATTCTGCTAAACACTATCTCATTATTTCTGACGATAATAGGCTATAATTTAGTGCCGTCAGTTCTATTTTTGTGCCAGTTTGCGGTTAACGTCAAATCCAATATGTTGTTGGGTAATAGTGTGCTTTCCTCTTTGGAGAATGATATTATAAATTACCCGAGTTGTCATTTGTTCAGCTGCTAGTCACATGAGTAGAATATAGAATTTCTACTTTTTCTTTCTTTTTGCAATTTTTCTTAAGGCATTATGGCCAGTTATCTCTGATTTGTTTGGTTAAATAGTTAAACGAAATAATGGTTGAGTGAACGCTTCTCGTCCAGTTTTTGTTTCTTGTGTTTCTACTAGTTCGGTTGTTGTCTTCTAAGTTTACGTTTATTATTTGTCTTGTCATTATTTGTCTTACATCAAATTAAAATCCACCATGTTAAAAAGGGTCTCACGTTATCACTGTCTGTACATTAAATAAAACTCACCTCTGTGTTTGACAATCACTAAAAAAATACTTATAACTTATAATAATGAAAATAAAATAAAATAATATTAATATTAACAATAAGAATGATGATAGTAATAATATATTAAAAAAATATGAGAGAATCATCCAGTTTAAAATAAGCTAAGTTCACTTCCAAAACATAATCATTAATAATAATAAATATTTCAGAAAATAATTAAACAGTTCATTTAATAATCCTTTATATATACATTACTTATATTATTGTCAATATGCCATCGACCTGTATGTTATTTGCAACTCTGGAATATTGGCAGAAAAGTTGTTAAACTGTATACCAAGCTGTACTCGCCCTTTTAATGATTCTGAACAAAGCACAAAAGGCAAACCGAAGATATTTACAAAACCTAAATGATTTTGATAGGCAGTTTCTACATCCCCT
>JAOBYH010155760.1:0-10694 GCA_025403525.1 Umimayanthus kanabou
CCCCCCTCGCCCAGACGAAAAGTATTGACCGGTCCATTGGTTGTTAAGGTAGTCAGTGTATCGGCAAGGGTCTTCTTCTGATAAATAATTTACTTTATGTTTAAATAGATTTGGGAACAAAACTGAAATTCCTATTGAACTGTTTCACAGACGCTAAACGTGTTTGTTTTATGTCGATTCCTCTCCCTGCCCTGCTAATTGCTGCCAAATAAATCTCATCGTCAGTTGCCTGTTCAAGTATTCAAGATTTTCACGTGGTTTTGTTTAACCAATCAAAATGCTCAAAATACCAGAAATAGTACGTTTGTCATGTTCATATTTTATGAGCGATAAATGCAGTGTCGATCAAAACATTTACTAGATGAAATCATGAGCTACTTTTACAAAAAGCATTGTATTTGGCGTTAATTGGAGAACATATAAATTTAGGACACAGCACTTCGGTTACCGTGGAGTCAATTCATCGGAGTCAGTTCAACTCCAAAGGCATCAGGAAACAAACATCACGTTTATTCAACCTACCACGCAAGTCTGAATACATCATGAATCAAGCCAGCTCGATCCGATGGAGTAAAAACCTGTTGCAAAATAATAACACCACAACGAGACAATATAATTAATATTAGTATTTGCCTAACAAGTTGGAAGTTGTAAAACCCTTCTTGGTCTCGCCTCGATAATGATATAATTATATAACATGATATCAAAAGATAATACATCAATTATATATTGAAATATAACATGATGAAACACAAAAAATGTAACGTTTGATATAAAATTTTAAAACCTTATTTTGATGCCTTGTGCATATTTTAGCCTAAGCGATACAAAAGCCAACAATTTTGACAAATACGTACAATATATGGTTCAGATTATCACCGTTGATTATTACCGTCTTACCTCTTTTTATCGGATAGATAATGGTTAAATTTCAAAGGCAGACAGTTGGAAATTTAATTTTTGCATTCTTCGTTTTTGTCCGCAAAATTTGAGAAAAAGGCAAAAGTTTAAGAACAAACTTGAAGACAACCACTAAATTGAGAATACACGAACGACGGTAAGTATGGGAATAAGGTAAGGTCCCGCTTGTATATAATATCCCGGGTCATTAATTGAGCATGCATGTTGTAAGTCCCCGGTAACAGCCCCTTTCTGTCCCCAATGCGACCTTCCCCTTCCCCTTCCCCATTACAAACCCTCCCAAAACCCTTTACGGACACATGAAAAAGCACAGAGCTTATAGGTGGGATTTTCGAAATTTGTCGGTCCTTGAGGCTATACCTTACCTCGTGATTTTCGTGTAACTGTTTTACGATTCTTCTCCAGTTCTCAATATCGTAGTTAACGATGTAGAACCCTGTAGCATTAATGTTGATTTTTATCCAGCTATCCTTGGGGACATCTTTGATAAAAACTGAAAAAAGAAGACGATTAGTGTCAGTGTTAACAACTCGTCTTTATTGGAAGTCGCTACATGAGAATCTTATGGTCGAAAAAAATAATACGGCCAAGGCAAAAATAGTTTGAATTTTAAAATTACACCAAAGAAAAATATGGTTTGAACTTTATACATGTAATATAAACATTACATTTTATACATAACACATTTTAGTATAAACATGATAATCCAATTCAAGTTTTTAGTGGTTCAAATCTAATTTCAGTTGCCAGTTTTTTGGAGGACAAGGTGGGTTGGGGGGGGGGGGGGGGAGCTTAAGAGGACTCTTTATCTCTCTCTCTCTCTCTCTCCCTCTCTCTCTCTCTCTCTCTCTCTCTCTCTCTGAATTTTTACAAAAAGAGGAGGCTAATAACCCCCCTCCCCCCCAATCGCCAAGCTTCTCGACTACGCTGTGCCTGTGAGTTTTAAACGTGACAAATGTATAAGCCGCAAGTACGTAATTCCTGAGTATTTAGTCAAAAGAAGGGTTACTTTGACTATTCATTTGTATACAGTTGTTGGGTAAAGGATACCATAATTCATTCGGCTGAACCACAGGCCCTACACTAAGAGTTCCATTTTAACTCCCTAAAAGCCTCAGTGGCCTTCGCAAAAATAGCTTGCTGAAATCACGCTTGTCTGTTTGAACTTGGCACAAACTACTGAAATGCTCCTTAATACTAATCACCTTTGCTTCTATTCAGCCACACAAGTTTCGGAACACTAGGATTTGTCTCGGTGACATATGTAATGGGAACAAACCAGCCCTCCTTGCTACAAAAGAAAAAAGAGTTAATTACTCTTCATGAGAAACCGTAGAGGGATCGATATCTTGTTTGATGATGAAGAAAAGGAAGAAGTAGAAGAAGAAAAAGAAAAAGAACAAGAAGAAGAACAACAACAACATCAAGAAAATGAGCAGGACGATAGAGAAGAAGAAAAAGAAGAAGAAGATCAAGAAAATGAGCAAAACGTTGAATAATAATAATAATAGAAGAAGAAGAAGAAGAAGATGATGAAGAAGAAGAAGAAGATGATGAAGAAGAAGATGATGAAGAAGATGATGAAGAAGATGATGAAGAAGATAATGAAGAAGATGATGAAGAAGAAGAAGAAGAAGATGAAGATGAAGATGAAGATGAAGATGATGAAGAAGAAGAAGAAGAAGAGGATGATGAAGAAGAAGATGATGAAGAAGAAGAAGAAGATGATGAAGAAGAAGAAGAAGATGATGAAGAAGAAGAAGAAGATGATGAACAAGAAGAAGAAGAAGACGAAGAAGATGATGAAGAAAAAGATGATGAAGAAGATGATGAAGAAGATGATGAAGAAGATGATGAAGAAGATAATGAAGAAGAAGAAGAAGAAGATGAAGATGAAGATGAAGATGAAGATGATGAAGAAGAAGAAGAAGAAGAAGAAGAAGATGATGATGATGAAGAAGAAGATGATGAAGAAGAAGAAGAAGAAGAAGATGATAAAGAAGAAGATGATGAAGAAGAAGAAGACGAAGAAGATGATGAAGAAGAAGATGATAAAGAAGATGATGAAGAAGATGATGAAGAAGAAGAAGAAGAAGAAGAAGAAGAAGAAGAAGAAGATGATGAAGAAGATGAAGATGAAGAAGAAGAAGAAAAGAAGAAGAAGAAGAAGAGGAAGAAGAGGAAGAAGAGGAAGAAGAGGAAGAAGAGGAAGAAGAGGAAGAAGAGGAAGAAGAGGAAGAAGAGAAAGAAGAGGAAGAAGAGGAAGAAGAGAAAGAAGAGGAAGAAGAGGAAGAAGAAGAAGAAGAAGAACAGCAACAACAACAGCAACAACAACAACAACAAGATGAAGAAGAAGGAGAAGGAGGAGGAGGAGGAAGAGGAATAGGGAGAGGAGCAGAAGAGAGTGACGAAGATGAAAACAAAGACCAAGACTAAAACGAAGATGTGAAGACGAGGATGAAAACGAAGAGGTTATCAGTCATTGTAAAAGAAATCTTTATTACTGTAAACCAGGATTATCGACATTTGAATTGAATGAAGTCCCAGTGGTTTACCAACCTTCCAGAAGAATCTTCGCCACAGGAATAATTGGTCAAGTGCTTGATGTAACTTTCTTGGCGAGCTACAAAACCTTCCGCTGATCGATTGACTGTAACAATTGGAAAACTTTTCTGGCTGGTCCAGCTGTTCATGATGGACTTAATGTCCAACTTCCCACTTGCCTGAGTACAACCAAAGTTACGGTATTATAAAATAGCAATGAATAATAACAAGGAATGCTGGTCACACATCATACAACATGGCCTTTCAAATAATTTTTTTTCACTGTGAACATGACTCCAGCGAAAGCCAAAAGCTTACTTAAGGCCAGGGTACATCCAAATTAATATATAAAAAATATTTTTTTTCAATTTCTTGGGGTGGGGAGGTATTTAAAAAGTCTAATATCTCAAGAACGAAAAGCAAGAGGACTGGTTTTGGTGTATATATGTAACATGCTATGACAGGTGATTACGTGACACAACTCGCCTTTAGTTGCATTTCTTTTGAAAGACTGCAATGCTCGATGAAACGTTAGAGTTTCTTGCTTAAAATAACTAAATTTACTCTTTCTATGACCATTTACAGGTGTCGGAGCTCATCATAAAAGGTTGAGAAGGCTTAATCCTTGCCAATTTCCAAGAAATGTTTATTGGCACTGTGAACATGACAGAAAATGTGGGATTTGTAGACCATGATAGCCATGTGAGAACGACGTCGTTCAACAAGCTTTTGTCAAAAAGAGGATCTGCATTTGCATCATAGCTAGAAAAAGTTAAAGTCCTTGCTACGCGGTTTGCAGTTTCTGGAGTTTAGAGGCAAGAGTTATGTTGCAATATCCCCAGACAACGTCACAATCAAAGTGAGGTTGTACAATCGAGTTATAAGCGTATTTTAGAGCTTCAATGGGAACAAAAAGCCTTCAACGTTTGATAGCGCCAATACCAGAGGCTATTTTTTTTTAAAAAAAAAACAGTACTAGCAATATGCGCATTCCAGAATAGATGTTCATCGATGAGGACTCCAACAGATTTGATAGTGGAAACCTGCTTGATTAGAAAACTGTCTAGAAACTAGATTAGGCGAATTACCGAACGTACTTAGTACTTGTGTATGTATACTTCAGTTCGGTACCTGTTCCATTGCGTCCCACAGTTCATCCGTATCAGCGTTTCCAAACTTGTGAGCTTCAATGTAATGCTGTGTGTATAGAAGTCATTCTTGTTAGGAAATTTAACTTGCAAGGTTTAACTTCAGAGGAAACAAAACATCCTATTTTGATATACAGTCGAACCTCTATTAAGCGGCCACCCTCGGGGAATGGCTTGGTGGCCGCTTAATAGAGGGTGGCCTCTTAATAGAGGTTCATCAAAAACAAGCCTTGGGCGTGGTCAATTGTTTGTTTATTGGTTTTAATACCTTCAAATAATAAGAGTTTTTGCATAAAATCACTAACCAGTTAGTAAAACGCATCAAAACATTCATTCATTCATTCATTATTTGAAATAACATGAACAGAACTTAAACTCATCATTGAAAACACCAACGGAAGAAACTCGGTACTCAAGAACTAGAATATATTACGCGCTTATTGGGTTGGCGTGAAATAGCCCAGTATACTGATTTGCCTCGGCGGTGTTCTGATTTCCAAGTCCGCTAGCAAGTCCGTCAACTTGGAAGTTGACAATGCCAACTGCTCATGCCCATATATAGTACTGGACAATTTATGAAATGTGAACCTGGCGGAAGTATAATATGCTTGTGAATGAAATTTGAAGCCATGTCTGGTTCTATAGACTCAGTGGACTTGAAAACTGACACTATTTTCTTGTTAAATGATAATCTAAATTAAAACAAAGTAAGTGATACCGCCTAAAATGACTCCCGTATCATATTTTATCTCCCTTGGAGCAAAAATATGACAAACGTTTTTTGAGGTGGCCGCTTAATAAAGGTAAATATACATACAAAAAAGGCGTTTCGGACTGCTCAGGGGTGGCCGCGGCCGCTTAACAGAGGTGGCCGCTTAAGAGAGGGCCGTTATATAGAGGTTCGACTGTATTGATGAAACGAAATTGCCGTCTCTTCTTCGATTGGGTCACGCGTGCTTTGTCATTCCTCTCTATCCGTATATCCAAGGCTGCCTGCATCAGCTCGCTCTCTAGAGAGACTAGATCTGTTGGTGGGTGTTGGTCGAAGTACACCATCGCAATATATTCCGGTTGATTGTTCGTTTTCCCCCCTTAGTGTTGGTGCCTTGCAATCGTTTCTCACCTTGGTGAATATCCATCACTTCTAACTTCGAATTACACTGTAAACGTTCGCATCAAGGTTATTTTTCTGGGTTTTATAGGTTGTTTTTTCTGGGTGCGCGCGTGTGTGTTCGTGGCTGCATGCACCGGTATTTTGGGCGTGTTTGTTTGTTTGCTTGTTTGTTTGTTTGTTTGTTTGTGTGTGTGTGTATGTATGTGTGTGTATGTGTATGTGTATGTGTGTGTGAGTGTGTGTGTGTGTGTGTGTGTGTGAGGGTGGTGATGGTGTTGATGGGTTTGTTTAAGGATTCGTTTACACAATGCCAGATACAAAAACCTGTCCGATATGTGACATGTCACTTTAATTTTTGAAATCGTTGTGTCTCACGTTCGAAATAGCAACAAAAGAGTCGCCCTCTACTCTGATAACGAAAGATCCCATTGGATAAAAACAAGATATAAATAACCAAAACCTTAACTCTAAAACTGACCATCCGTAAACAAACATACAATAGCATATTGTTAAAAAGTGTCAGTTATTGTTACTGTTATTGTTAAATAACCAATGGTATATTTCGTTCTCATAGTAGAGCCTTACTGCAAGAAAAGTGTGCGGGAAAATTAATTCCAAGAGTAAGCAGATGACCTATCGGCTATGACTTTTAAAGGCACGAAAGCTATCCGGTATAGTGTAAACGGAAGAATCGCCTTGGCTTTAAACAACGGCACGAAAGCTATCCAGTATAGTGTGAAGGAGGCTTAAAAGATACCTTCAGTCCTTGAAGAAACGTATCCTTGCCAATGACGCTCGTGATCATGCGCAGTACCATGGCTCCCTATAACACAATTCAAAGCCGATTTACACTTCTAAGTGGTGGGCAAATTTGTAGGTACGGATCGGATAATGGGTCCATCATATGCATCATTAGGAGCGGTTACGGATATGCTTACGCAATTATTGAATGGTTCTTCATATTTAGGGTTAGGGTTAGGTTTAGGTTTGGGGTTAGGGTTAGGGTTAAATAATTTGTAGAACCATTCAATGATTGCCTACATGAAGTAACTACCCTCTTTTTTCTGAGGGGTCAGGATAGTTTTATTTTCGAGCATGCGTCCTGTAGTAGGCCGCTGTCCCAACACCGTAGCTGGCTCATAAAAACCTTGCCGGGTGCGGTACCCAAGAGGGAGCTCTGCGTTTACACGGAGGGAAGTAAGTTAAAAAGTGGGTACGGTACCGAGTTTTATCCGATCCGTTCCCAAACGGGTACCCATGTGGTTGCGTACCCTTTCGGGAACGGATCGGATAAGAATGGAACGGATAAATTGTCGTTTACACAACGAGGTTTATCCGTTCCGCTCCATTTTTTATCCGATCCGTTCCACTTTTTACGTGTAGTGTAAATTGGCCTTCAGATACACGATACGTCTTACAGCCATTTTAAGAAAAGCAGTTCAAGTGCATTCAACATCTGTAGACTGAAGGGTATTGTGAGCTCCCAAAACTAGCGGAGTAAAGCAAGCAGCTTTACTTTGGAAATCAATCAATTAAATGTTGGATTCCATGAGCCACAGCGATGTGAAACGCAAGATTTGACTCACGATTCGCTCGTACAACACAAACAAAGAGGAAAAGGAGGGGAACAATTTGCTAATTACTCACAAAAGTTCACACAAACATTATTTAAGATATAAATCACCTTCATTTTCTTATAAATGGTTTTAGATTGTAAATTTTAACGTCGATTTAATTTGTGATTGTATCTTGTATCATATAAAGACAAGTTTTGTGATATTATAGATAAGAATCATCTTACGTTTTTTGAAGGATTTAGATATTAATCAGGGTTAGGTGCATTCCATCATATTGAAAATATTAATTATTGCTATACAAATAACAAAATATTATCATTAATAACTTATTAAGTCGAGGCTTTTGCCAACAACAACTTTGTGCTATGTTTTTTGGACTTGAAAGCAAATACTAAACATTTTTTTCACATTTTCTTGAATAATGTGTCCTTAAGAGCCGGCCGTTCAAAGTCTTTAAACAAGTTTTATGACATTAATTTTACCGCCAGAAAACTCGGTGACAACTAGTGTATCGTCATCCAACAGAGCAGCAAAGAGAGGGTTACGTAATTGACAAGTTGTCTTCCCCACGAACCGTCCGTCCATTGTGAACATCTGTACACGATTATTACCTCGGTCACAGACCAACAGGTTCCCACGACCATCCACTACAAGACCGCTTGGATCCTCAAACTGTCCATCCTCATTCCCACGTCTTCCGAACTTATACAGAAACTGACCTTCACTGTCAATCACCTTGATCATGTGATTATCTGAGTCGGCCACAATGAACGACTCCTGGTAACTAACACAGTGGAACGGATGGTTAAATTTCTCGTATTTGTTTCCGAATTGAAAAAGAAGCTTTCCTCCTTTGTCAAACACTTGTACTCTGTCGTTGCCACCGTCGCTAACAATCACACGATCTCTATCATCCACACAGACTCCAACTGGCTGCTTAAACTCCCCCGTAGCGCTGCCCGGACGGCCGAAGGTTCTGATAACACGACCTGATCTCTTATCCATAACCTGAATTCTGTTGTTGTATCCATCTCCCACCACAAGTTCGTCGCGACTGTTGAACGCAACACCTGTGGGGTGATCTAGCTCTCCTTCCTTGTTGCCGGAGCGGGACAGTTTTCTGAGGAAGTTTCCAGTTTTGTCAAACATTACGAAACAAGAATTCTTCCAGTCTGAAACTGCAATTTCTCCCTCCTCGCTAACTGCCACACCAAATGGTCCACTTCCTGTCCCCCCAGGCATATTGTAGGTACACAGCCTTGCCAGGTTTCTTCCAGTGACGTTCATTTCAACAGGTGAGCCCGCAATGTCCTGACCGTTAAGTCTCACCTCCACTTGATAGCGCCCAGGAAGACGCGGAACAAAACTGAGTTTGTAATCTGCATTCCTGTGATCTGTGACTTGAATATCAGAGACGTAATTTGCGGGGTCAACAATCAGCTGAACTTTGTCTGCAGGGATATATTGTCTTTCACCAATGGATGTTTTTGTTATTACAGACAGACTGGAAACTTTTGTTCCAGCTTCGATTTCTGTTAGAGCTTCAATGAGAAGTTGTGACTGGGTCGGATCCGATTGATTATCAAATATCTGTCCTATCTGGTCAGTCTCAATTCCGATAAATCGAATTTCTTTTTCAGGAACGAATTTAACAAATGTGTTTACTCTCGCCTCCTCCTTAATGTCACGCTCTGCGTTCAAAAGATCTTCAATGTGTTTGCTCACTTCTCTTTTTACAAGCAGCTCTGTGGTCGCTCTGCTGTCGATTAAAGTTTGTCCAAATTTTATTGTATCTTTCAGTTGCTCACTTTCTTCTCTAAACTTTGATTTTTTGTGGTCTGCGATCTCTTTTCTGGAGGCCCGAACAGATTCCAACTGAGCGAGTGACGCTTCGCAGTGTTTGAAAATATTCGCAATAAGAAGGTCAGCGAACTGCTGGACCTCGGCCTTGGCAGAGTCGACGTTCTCGTCAATTTCACGGATTATTTTATCCATCTCTTCAACACCTTCGTCCAAGTTCCGCTTTTTCTGGTTTAGCCTTCTAATGTCGGCCAAAAGTGTGGTCTTTTTTGCTTCTGCTGCTTCCTCAAGTGGAACAACTTCATGTTCTAAGTGGACTTTAAGGTTCACTGCGACACAAAGCTGACAGAGGCACCTTTGGCATTGTTTGCAGTACAACAAGAACGGTTGACTTTCGTGGAACTTTTCAGTACACAATACTGGTCTCTGAAGGAAATCTTGGTAGTCCTCAGTATGGAATTCTTTGAGATCCTTGACTTTATGCTCGGCTTTAAGCACAGCATGAGCTTCCAAGCACGAACGGCAGTAGATTTTACTGCATTCAAAACAGAAGGAGCAGTCAACCGTTTCCTTCTCGCAGTTTCCACACGAGATATTGTGGTGGGCACTTGTTCTGATGGCGAGCAGCTCTACAAGGCGGTTGTGTAGGAAGCTGGTGGTTGTGGTGTCAAACGTGCCGTCGTGTGGTATGGGAATCGGTGTGCGACATTTGGGGCAAGGCACGGTTCCGTCAGCTCGATGTCTGTCGGCCAGTTTGTTGAGACACGACAGACAGAAAGTGTGGAGACAAGTAAAGGTCTTTGGCTGTTGGAATATCTCAAAACAAATCTGACATGTACATTCTTCCTCGAGCTCCTCTAGAAGTGTTTCCATGATGTTGCACTGACGTTACTTCTTTAGACTCAGTATATACACTGGTGCAAAGAGTAGATTTGATTTCATTACCAGATTGTCACTCCATTGTTCAGAAATAGTTATCAGGAACACCTGCCGTATCAGGTGTTTTGTTTCCATGGCAATAAGATCACTTCTTGACGTTTGTTTTTTGGTTCTCTAAAGAAATCGATCAAGTGGAAATTCAAAACAACATTCTTGACCTCTGTTTTTGGCAGGAATTGTTGGCTGATAAACCGGTGTAAAACTGGTAATTGCCGAGTGTTACCTTTAAGAATCATTGTACAATAGTAGTGCAAATGTGACAGAAATAGAAATAGACGAAGTAATGTATTTGAAAAGTTATAAACGTATCTGAAAAAAAAATATGTTTTTTAAAGAAAATATTGCAACAAATCAAATAATCCGCATGAGAACACATCGGATCAAGTCGTAACGCTAACAATAAAACAAACATCAGGCAGCAAAATTGTGTTAAGTGTTCTTTCAACATTCAATTCAGTATTATATTCCACGTACGGACGCAAGCAGTCACAAGCTGGATATGAGGTGATCAGTGGTGTAGCTACTTCTAGGCAAAAACAAATCTTCCTCTCCACTGGAGTGGCCATGGTCATCATCCGTCGATCGAGAGTGTCAGGCAACCAGTAACACGGGGGGGGGGGGGGGTGAGTTCGTGGCGAAGGAGCAAGTTGA
>JAOBYH010155982.1:0-10689 GCA_025403525.1 Umimayanthus kanabou
CAACTGAATCTCGTAGTTGGAGATGGTTCACTGATTGTTGGTCCTGGGTTCTCCATTACATCCCCACATAACAGTAGCACACTGAATAAGATACTTCGCCCTGATGAACTCGAGGCCATGGACAAATTACCGTAGCGACGAGAGTGATGGATAGATGCTTCTTCATTTACGCGAATCAATGAACTTTGGTTGGATAATTTCAGTCCTTGAGTGACAACAATCATATCAGGAGCAGTAATAGTAGATATAACGGCCTTGTGGTGAATGAATAGCGCACAGAACAACACAAAACATGGAGCTGCAAATTTTGTTGCTACATTAACACCAATTAATTTAATTGAATTAATTAGCTTTTTTCCATGATGAGAGAGGGACACTGGTTTCCTAAACTACAGCATAAATGGCCCTCTGTAGTAGAGAAGGTGGCAGTCCACAACATCGTCATAAGCTTACTCTTATCGACAAGTGTGTGGGTTATTTTAAGTCCCCCGATAGAACCTCGAGAGACTAGACCAACGGCCTAACGTACCTGTCCACGGATTTTCCATGGCAACTAAGTAAGTGTAATTAATTAGTTACTTTCATGCCAAGAGGCTAGGCCTTAATTGCAAGAACACTAAAAATCTTGACAGGGATTGCAAGCCGGATTAATGCAATTTTGCCGTAATTTTCTGTTGTCTCACTTTAAAAACCACGCGACCTGTCACGTGATTATCCATGATAGCTATTAATCTAACTTTCACTTACCTACTAAAAATTTTGATACAAATATTTGTGGCGAGATTTGAAGGGTTTAGGTAACGACTCACGCGTTTTAAAGATTCAATGTTCATGCAGCTTCGTTTTCATGTTACGTGATAAAGGGTCTTAGCGAAAAACCCCTAAATAACCGTACCAAGTTAAAATTAACGCTGGAAACAGCAAAATTCTTCAAAAGGACCACAAACGAATATTTTTATCCCTGTTTCCTGCTTCTCAAAAAGTTTTACGAACACTAAAAATAAGCACTTTTTCGAGACTTGCTTCTAGACTATCTAATTGAGCCTGAAGAAAGAACGTAGCGCGCTTGTGTCTTCTTCCTTGGTGTAAGGTGTATTTGCACAACAGTTCAAGTGTGGAGAAGGTGTTGTTACAGCTGACACAACTCCTATGCTATAAACTGTGGTGCAGTATTTGTACAGCTGATACGGGCGAACCATATTGGTTTAAAATACAGTTGGTTTCTTCGCTGACCAAAGATGTACTATAAACTTTTTATTCTTTCTATCCTTTCATACATAAAGAATTCTGAAGGTAAGTTTGTTATCTGTTTTGAATCTTAAGGTATTCGCGGCATTAGTTATTGCCAATTTTCGGTAGTTTGGTAGAGAAAGAAACATTTAATATTCTATTGGATAAATTCGTATGAAACCTTGACCCAACGCAAATCAATGGCAGTCAGTGCAATTTTTAACCGTGAACTTGCGCTTCGTTTGCTCACTGACTTGCACGGACTTGAACTGAGTTCTGACAATTAAGCTTGTGTTGTGATATTGAAAATTGAAGAGTTCGTGCATCCACTTGCGCCCAAATTTAATATAGTTTGAAATAAAGAACTAACGTTTGATAAAAAACCCGATCCGTTTGCATCGTTATTGTGCACTTTGTACAACATTTCTTCTATTTCCAATATCTCATAATTCAGTTTAAAGTCTTCTTTTCTTCACTTGCCTGTTCTTTAGTGTCTTGCTTCACTCAGTTAACAACCCTTCTAATATAAACTCTTTTATCAAAATGTTGCAATATTTTAAAGTTAAATAGCATGGAAATGACGTACAATTAAAAATATAAATTCTCGCTGCCAAATTATACGGAAACAGTTAAAATACTTGAAAATTAGCAACCTCCAAAAAAAAAAAAATAAATAACTGAGCAAAGCAATAAATAGTTGCAGGTAATGTTCTCAATTCGAATAATTTTAGTGATTCATTGGAATACTTATTATTATTGAAATAAAAGCGATTTCACGATTTAATAAAACGACTGAACTAATGTTGGTTAAGGTGAAAATGTTGTTTTACGCATGCTCTTCATAATGTAAGTAAGATGAACCCTGAACTTGAACATTTGACCCTGGCCTGTATCACAAAATTCGATATAAAGCAATACGAGTCTTGTTAAGATTTGCTTCCGTCAGTAATTACGTTGATTTTCAAATATAATATACAGGGTGCTGTGGTAGAATGCGGAAGATTGGCCGTGTGATAAACGGTGATAATGCCCTGCCACACTCATGGCCGTGGCAAGTTTCCATTCAACAGAGCAGAATCCACGTATGTGGCGGATCATTAATCTCCCCCGAGTGGGTGTTGACCGCTGCCCATTGTGTTCATGATGACCTCGACCCTGAGCACTACACTATTGTAGTAGGTAAGGACTGAAAAACACTGCAGGCGGCGAGCTGCAATAGTGAATTTGCCAACCAGCATATAATACCATGTTACATGTGAAGGAATTATTCTTTTCATCACAAGCTTCATTTTCTAACGGGAATCGAACCCAGGACCCTCTGATTCACCGGTCAGACGCTCTACCCACTGAGCTACAGGAACAGGCCACTTAACTTGGTTCTGCAGATGGAACACCGGGTATATGTCCTGCTAACTGCTAGTCTCAATATATCCATATGGAGAGCAGCACGAATAATTACCCACGGCGACTACAATGTTGGGTCAGTGAAGCTGTTAAAACAGTTAAATTGGAAGACCCTCTCTCAGAAGCGCATCTGTAGTAAGGCCATTATGATGTACATGTACAAGACGTTAATGGTCTTGCTTCTAATTATCTGAGAGAAAAGTTCCCTTATGTTTCTCAAAGACACAAACACTCTTTCAGAAACTCGGACGTCAATTTGATATTACCCCGACCCAATACAGAATGCGGGAAAAAATGCTTTAGTTATAGTGGAGCAGCATTATGGAATTCTATTCCTGGTGACGTTAGGAGGTCGCAAAACTTGCGCAACATTAGAAGAAGTGTAAATAGTGCTAATGTGTACATTTAAATTTTTTATACTGTATCATTGATTGTCTTTTTCTTATTTTCATATCTGTTTCCGCTCTGCCTCTGTCAATATGCTCACTAAGCAGTTGACCGCGGCAGAGCGGACACGGCTTCTCCGAAAACCATAACTTTGTTATGGAGAGATTTTAACCGTGTTTAAATAAAGGATTACGAATACGAATTGTTGTCACAAGCTTCTTTTACACAGAAGAAAAAACTTCTGAGTCCCTAATGGGAATCGAACCCAGGACCCTCTGATTACATATGCTGCAAATTGGCTTCGATTAAAGTTTTGTTTCTGGTTATTTTATTGCAACTTTTAGCTGCTGTTTAGCCATGTGTATTGATTTAATAATTCTGCCGCACAAATCATTCATTTTGGCCCCTTGCAGTTTATTTCTTTTTGCTTCGGCTTTAACTAAGTTCCTTGCTGCATCAGGTCTTCATAAACTACACAAGAAGTCATTATATGGGCGAAGGAAGAGAGTAAAAGAAATTATAAAGCACAAATGGTACAACCCTTTCAAAATGCGGAACGATATCGCATTGATGAGGCTGAGGACTCCCGCTGACATGAGTGCGGGTGTTAGTACAGTCTGCCTCCCTATGCCTGGGACAAGCCTTCCTCCCGGAAGGAAATGTGTTGCTACAGGTAGGAAAATGTTAAATGTATATTTGAAATTTGTGTTCCTTTTCAAGGGACTGCTTCACTTGGTGAAATTCATAGGTGAAGGGAGTTTCAACTGGTTTAGATGTTGTAAGCGACTTCAATCCTGTTTGCACGGCACAGACTAACCCAGGTTCTACTCGGATTAAAACTAACCCGTTTGACCCGATTTTGTTCACACTGACAAATACCAAAAACGCGTCTAAACACAAACCTGGGGCGAACCCGGGTAGTTTTTTACCCGCATGTGCAGTTTCCCTAACACCGCAAAGTTTGATGAGTGAACGCACGAGTGCGTATGTGCAAAACTAACCCAGGTTCGACCCAGGTTTGTGTTTACACGACAATTTTCTAAACTTACCCGGGTTCGATCCAGGTCGATCCCACCTCTGGAGGTGGGTTAGATTTAAACTCGGGTTAGCAGTGTTCTTGACAGATAAAATTTATGTATTGAACCAAAGATGCTAAGGATATTTGCAAAAACCAGCGTTTGAAGGCAGACTTGAGTAGGACTATCGCACGAAAGGCCAGAAATATAGAATATACGTCAGCCCATAAAATACAAGAATTTCACCGCTATTAACCTAATAGCAGTGGTAACACTCTAAATGTGGCAATGATTCAAGTTCTTGAAGTTGATCCGTTTGTTCTTTGCTGACAAAACAGATATGTATTATACTAAAATTTAAAAACCTTAACCGAACATTTGATAAGCTGTAAATAACAAAACATGTGCACGTCAATCATCTTTTCAGCCCTAATCACAAAATCAAATGTTATTTTGCCACTAATTACGAACAAATACTTCCTTAGCAAACTAAGGTAGTGTATTTTTTCTTTATTAACAAATATAGTTTACAGAAGAAATGAACCTGATTTCTTAATTTGTTAGATTGGATTCTTGGATCATTACCCCTATTCAGACTGGCTATTTTTTCTTGGAGTTCCTCTGATTGGGGGAGGGCTGAACGACGAACAACGGTGCACGAGTGGTTACCGTTTCTAACCGGATATGGGTCAATGAGAGGTCGAGCCCATTCTTTAGAGTTCACATTTTTACGGCTATCGTAAAATATCCCGAGGGTGGAGGTCAGGGCCATTTTCTCTAGCAAATCGAGTGAGTGGTTTAGGGTAGTGGCAGTGCTTAAGACTGGAGTGTAATTATCCCTGGTTTGATACTCGTCAGTACTCTTATCTTCGTTTTATGCAACTTCTTCTTTTCCTCATTTCAGTTTAGTTTCTCTTTTAATTTGCGTGATCGCGAGTGTTTGTTCGAGTTTGGTAGTCACTATAACTTCCCGGTGGCATGTCTGATTTTCTGACCATCTACCCAACTGATTTCGCGAGCGCGAACCCCTGTTTATTAAAACATCTGATCTTACCCTCTCAGGTTGGGGTTCAACTTATCCCGGGTCGCCAGATGCCAAGACACTACAGCAAGCAGAATTACCGATCGCGAAACACGATGAGTGCTCAAAGACAAACGGACATATCTTCCCTGTAGTGGAGGAACAAATGCTTTGTGCAGGTGGCAACGGAAAGGTAGGGAAAATAAGTTATTCAGATTTAAATATGATAAAATCTGTTTATGTTAAACAATTAAAAATAGAAATGATTAATATGCGTTCTCACTGGTTGAGCATCTCGGTTGTAAAAACGGATGTGAAACTCGGGGTGACGTCAGGCGACTTGTTTGTTTCTGCAAGTGTGGAAATTATGGAAGAATTTCTGTAAACTTATACAACTTTTGCTGGAGTATTTTTGCACTATAATGTAACTTCAATCCCTGATTCAATTGCAGATATTTCATGTTCTAATACCCAAATGTTAGGGATATTAAGCCTGAATTAGAAAGAAACAGAACTGTCACAGCTTGCAAAACTACAAGACCTAGGCCTTGAAAGATCAAATTCAAATGTGACACGATCACGATGATGCTCTTGACTTCGGAAACTGGCTATTTGTAAAAACAGTTTAAACAAACAGGAAACAATTCGAAGGAATCGTTTATTATAGTATCTGACAGAGAAACTGAGAGCACCCTTAACTATAGTACCTGTGGTTGGAGAACAAACAACAACCACGACGAAACCGACAATTGACTTACTGTCATACGCTACGCTAAGAAATGTTGCTTGTAAATTCTTTGAAATATTTGCTATTTTCATAAAGTATTTACTCAAAGTAATAAAATCCGAGCTTCTTTTGTGTTTCAAGACAGCAATATAACTCCAAAGTGACGTAGGAAGACAAACCAAAAAGCAGAAAAGACTCTCCCTTGCCCCGTTTTCTCTTCACACTTGCCCTCCTACACCATTCCGTTTAATAATTTACAGATTTATTTATACGTACACGTGAAATGGTAAATAGCAGGAACGATCTTGTGACTAAACTTGTTAATGGTCTAGATTGCAAAATGGTCCATTTTTCTCAGAAACCCCTTCCGTCCCTTAACCAAAATAGGAATGTTCTGCAGTCTTTAACCCTGTTCAGGCTGGGTGCCCCCCAGCTGTTTTTATTTTTATTTTTTCTCACCAAAGCTGGTGACCTGTCCTTACATTTTATGGAAAACATTTTTATATGTATTGTGATGTATCAGTTAGCAGGATGTTGCTATGGTAACAAGATTTTGTAACACTCTTAAAGCATAAAATTTGGCATGGCATTGCTTTTTTTGTTAAAAAATTTGAATATCAAACTAGATATTTTGAATGCATTTGTACATATGAAAATACCTAGGGGGTAATTTTCAAAAAGAGGAATTTTACGACATCATGACGACGTCATCATTACGTATCTACTCATAAATGACTTAAAATGTACTTCTTCACCCAAGCATTGTTTGTGCCAAGTATCACTTCATTTACTCTATTATTACACATTCTACAAAGTGCCCCCACCCCCTCAGTCATTTTAAGGTTTAAAAAGCCCATCCTTGTTGGGTTAAAGCAAACGCTACTCCATATCGGGGACTAAGAGTCCGTTCGCCAGCCCCTCATTCAGTTTAACATTGCTTTAATTTGTAACTTCATTTTTTTATTTTTGCTTGTTTTTGTTTATGCCTTGTTGAGACGAGAATGAAAGTTTCCAAAAATTATGGTATTCTTCCTCATTTCCATTTATGCCGTTTACCGTTTCACGAAAAAGCGATGTTAAATCTCTCTGTTATTCTACAGATCTAGCTATAGTTAATACTGCTTTATTAGTATACTGCATACACAAAATCAGTGAATCACACCTTTCGTGCAATCTGATTGGCTACTCAAACTCAGAATATCCATTGTTATTACAAACACACTCACCAGTTATTATAATAAAATATGGGAACTTTATTAAAATGCTATCCAATAAAAGATTACAGTGTGTGATCCTCTATATAAATTAATTACAATTCATTGATAAAAATCTGTTCCGAAATTTCAAAACTATGGGCATGGGTTAATAACGTTCTGTATAATGCTTTTTTTTGCCGTTATATTCTTTGGCAGTATGTTCATTTCTAGGCTACTAACTTATATCCCACTTGTGGATAACCCAAAATTAAATACTGTAGCTGCAAGGTTTCCGAGACAATGGAGGGGACAATTATGGCTCTATGTCAGAGCAGCATCGCAAAACACCACAAGAGCTTGTTTTATAAAATAATGTAAAAATAATGCACATTCTGATTGGAAATAGACGCGTTTCCCAGGTTCTCACTTGAATGTTCCCGCAACACACATGTATTATTATAGCACAGTTGCTATATTAGGATAGCTCAGTCAATCGGCAAACTTGTGCTTCTTTCATTTTCTTCTTTGTTCTTCAAGTTTATAACCCCGGGTTACATATGCAGTAGCAGACATTGATACTAACTAAATATATCTTTTTAATATGTGTTTTCTACTGTTGAACATGATATCTATATTTTAATTTTATAGAAATATTAATGTTGGTGAAGCTGTAACTGATTACTGAGAATCGTCTAAAATTTTAACTGATTACTGAGATTTGAGGATAATTTTAGCTGATTACTAATAATGGATACTGAAAAAATCTAACTGATTACTGATAATCGACTAGAAAATTAACTGATTGCTGAGAATCGGTCAAAAATTACCTGATTACTGAGAACTGGGTATCCCCATTCAGGCCCTCTTTTAAGCTAACTGCCAAAATACACTACAATTTTCAGCTTTTCCCGTGAGAATAATTCTAACCTTGCTACCATAAGTACACAGAGTCAAAGTCCGACATACGAAACTAGAAATATTTTTCTAATGTCTGAAATATTTCGCTGAGTAATGCAATTTCTAAAGGATTTAGTACAAAACTATTTTTGGCTGGCGATACTTAATTTCTGTGAAACTGCTAAAACAGTCATTCTCACAACTATTTTTAATTGGAGACATAAGGAAACAGCAAATTTCTGTAAAACTGCAAAGTCAGTCATTCTCATGACTATTTTTAAGTGGCGGCCAAGATTATGACAATCCGTCAAAACAAAATAGCAAATTTTATGGCGTGTCACTGATGAGCTAAAAGTCTAATTAACATTATTAAGTACCCAACACTGGATATTGAATTTCTGGTAATCTGATTGGTTCTCTTCTACTCACGGTGTAAATCCTATATCCTGTAGTTTGTCCAAATGTGGAAACTGACAATTTTATCACGGAAAATTTTTCCTCAAAATGGCCGAAAACGCGAATCGGTAGAAAATAAAATTCGAGATATTTTTATCCAGTCAGTTTGGTTTTTAATAAAACAATTATTCCACTCACGATTGTTGGATATGAGCTCATGATAGCCGACTCGGTGCTCCGCACCTCGTCCACTATCTAAAAGCTCATATCTAACGCGCGTTCGTGGAATAATTTTTAAAGAAATATCTGTGGCGCAATAAAATTATCTAAATACAAAATTACAAAAATCTGACGAACATTAATGTCTAAAATACATGGCATAATGGTATCATGCGAACAGCCCCGTCTCACTGACATAAGGGAAACTGCAATAACTCCTGGCACCAAATTTGGGCAGCTCGTCGCCATCGCGTCGTTAATTTCCATTTGTCAGGCTAAGCCTCGTTCACCAGCAGTCTACGTTTAGTTCTATTCCCTTCCATTTCTTTGCCTATGGTTCATTACGGAGCTATGGAACTTCAATTCACTTTCTTTAATAACCACCTGAATTACAAAATTGCATCCAGATCTGAACTATTGATAAAGTCATCACGAATTGTTTGCTTCTACTACTCACGCCATAAATCTAGCCTTGCTTACCAGGAGCTTTTCTATTACATCTTAGAATGAATTTAGATTTTTGCCCTTTTTGGTTCTGTTTCTAATTCTTAGGGAACGTGCCATGGTGACAGTGGTGGACCACTGGTTTGCCAGGAGGATGGTACATGGTACATAATGGGAGTTGGCAGCTGGGGCAATGACAAATGCGACTTATATTCCGTGTTTACCCGTGTGAGCAACTATGTCAGTTGGGTTATTAACAATATGGATTAGAGTTAACGGTTTTCGCGTCGCCAAATTGCAATGTTGAAAAATCTGTTGAGTGATTATAGCTTGTAAAACTATTCTGTATGGAAATAAATCAAATTTTGCTTGCTTGGAATGCATTGTTTTATTTACTTTATAGAAGAGGGCACCAGACCGGCCTATCCCGACTGTAACCTCCTACAAACTTTTAACAAGACAAATGTGGCATCTTTTTGCAAACAGTGATAATGTCTTAGACATAAAGCCTTGAAAGGATAACCACAGTACTTTATACCATTTGTACCACAAATCACTGTTATAAGTACAAATTTAATCTCTAACAACTGATTCATAGAGTACCCAACAATCACTAGCCTCAAAAGCAGCCGCCTTATTTCCTTCGTAGAGGCCCCGCTACGAAGGAAATAAGGCACTGCTTTGGAGGCTAAACAATCACAGTAATACAATGCATAATTTTTACAGCAAGACAACCAAACTGCAATATCGAAGAAATATTTACAAGTCGTTGAATGTCTGGCGTAAATGCTAGTGTCCTGCTCCTATCTTGAGTTTTAATTTTACTTGAAGTCTTCCATGCAGTTAGAAAAAAAAAAACAATGCACATTTCAATAAAGTAGTCAACCGTATTGATATTATGAAGAATCATGGTGTTTAGAAAGTCAAGTACGGTATGCATTTGGGAACACTACCTCTGAGTCAAGAATTTGATTTGGGATTGGTTTAAAACAAGAGCCGCAATTCAAACAAAAGACTACCAATAGCTGCCTAGCTCGGCCATTACCGTACGGTTGGTAGTTAATATATTGCAGCATTATGTTTACTTCGATCCCGCTTGTTCACTACAAGTTGTTCCACGTTTGGAAAGGTTGAGGGTTAAACTTTGTGTGACCTTCTTTCGCCACACCGTCCGTGGACAGGGAACTTTAGGCCTTTGGTTTCAAGTCTATTAAAATGCTATCTCAGGGGACTGAATAGCCCCTGAACCCGGGTGGTCGTCGTTAGAAAATCCGGCGATAAAAAATCCTAAAAAATACTAACCTTCAGATATTGCTACCCCCAAAAATACCTCAGTAGTTTCAAAATACCCTAAGAAATACCGGAAAACATTGCGTATAAAATATGATTTTTCCGTAAAATACAAATCAAATGCCGTTTATTGTTAGCGGTATACATCAAATACGTTCAGCTCTAAACCTGCGCCTGGATTACCCCTAAAAATATAAGACACTATAAACACTTCGCTCTTGCCCAAGAGAACTTCTAAAAATACCAGATTGCTAATTTCAAACCCTAAAAACTAAGGTGAGCACACCCGCCTTCTTACTATAGGGAGCGTATCGAGTTTTTCCCCTAGTAGAAGTGTCGAATGCGTAGCATACCAGCCGAAACAAATTCTTCCATAAAAGACTTCAGTAGTATAGGAGTTGGGGGTACGAGATCATTTTTTCAAAAATGATCTCATACTAACCCCAACTCCATACTACAAAC
>JAOBYH010156093.1:0-10689 GCA_025403525.1 Umimayanthus kanabou
TCAGCAGTTGTCCAGGCATTTTTCCTATTTGCACCAACAGTCTGATTCAATTTCTTGCACAAGCTGCATGTTTTTTATCTTTCTCATCGTTGTTCAACACGACAACACTCATGCCTGCCTTCTGTGTTCTTTCGCTTTTGCTTCTCTGTTGATTCGGTTGATATTAATTGCTGTTTCGATCGGAAAAATTGATCTAAAGTTGAGCTTTGCATTCATATTCAAGAGATCTCGTGTACTGATCATGAACAGGAAGACATCGTGATCATGTTCGCGTTGTGATTGGTGGAGCCAACTCCAAGAGAGACACCGCTGACAGTATCAGTTGCAGATTCATTTTAGTTCGTTGATCGTCGATTTTACATTTGCACAGAGTTTGAGTGATGTTTGCGTTTTAATATAGCTCAAAAAACTAGCAAAATTAGTCTTTTGGACAGAAAATCAACTGTTGAAACAAAGGGGCGCTGGAGAAAACAACAGGGCGCTACGAAAAACAAAAGGGCGCTGGTAAAAACAAAAGGGCGCAGCGCCCTTCTGTTTTGGGCTGGCGAGAACGCTGAATTTTAATTTATACTTATGAATATGAAATGCAAGTTTTACTCTTTTGTGGGCAGCACTATAAAAGGGCACCTACACATCAATGTTAGAGTTTTCTTTGTATAGACCATTTGCAGAATAATCTGAGCCACCATTGTACACTCTGTCTGAGCCTGAGGCTTAGTTTTTATAATGATTTGCTCCAGTAATTCTGCAAATGGTCTATAATTTCTTGGCTTGAAAGTATTTGCAGTTTTTTTACTTTAATTTTCTTCAGAAGTTTTGATGGTGCATACTATCATAGATACTATTAATTATGTACAAATATCAATGTTAAGCCCATTTTTTTTGGGGGGGGGGAGGAGGTGGGACTGACTTCCATGAAATGAAATTAATTCCATAATGCACACCAAAGTTCTTGAAGATACTTGTGTCTTCTTCTTTAATATACTACCATACTATATGGCCCTATATCATTGCAAAGATACATTTGAGATGCAAAAAGAATGCAATTAAGCATTTTCTCAAGTTAACACTGTCACAAATGTATGACAATAGCATTGTTCAGTGGCATACTGATACTGTATACAGAGTGCTCAGGCACAAATTCATTTTGCTATAAATATATAACAACAATTGCTTGAAGATGTTGTAAAACAAGAACTTTATATCTTAAATATATTCTTAAAACAGTAACTGGCAGTCTTCTTTTGCTGCTCTTTTAAAGCTGCAGAAATCTAAATTAATTTTTTTAACTGCCACAATCAACAATCGGCACTAGCTTTTATTATTTTTAATTAAACTTAAAAGCATCACTGCCAAAATCACCTTGAGCATTACTAATATGCCAAAAACTTAACGTAAGCACTACAACTTTCAGACAATGTTCCATTTTGCAGCAAGAAAAGATGGCAACTGGTACATCTAGTGATTTACCCAACATTCTAGGCACATGATAAATATAAGAAATGCTTGTAAAATGTGCAGAAACGTTTTCGCAAGTAACCACTCTGTCCTTCTCCATCTGCTTCTGGAAGACTGCATCCCTTTCACGGGTCTTCGCGATCACTGCAAACCAATTTTCTCCTCGTCGTCTTTCGCACAAGACATGGCATCTTGAAAATGCCAAGAACTTTTGTTCTCTGACACAATCCAAGGCCCAAAACAGCACAATTATCGCCAGGCATCCCCTAGATCTATTCTAAAATGACTTCTTGTTTGGTTCGAACAGCTAAGGAACTAAGAAAACGGTCAAAAACACAGTAAATTCACTTTGAAACTTACGCGCCAGTGAAGCAAACACTAAAACGACCACCATCTTGCAAAATGTGTGCACGGTCAATGTCACGTGACAACGAAAATCGAAGACAAAGACATGGAACAAAGAAACTCGCCGAGTCTCCTAACCAGTCTCCCTCTACCAACTATGATTTTATATAGTAAACAGTTGACCGAATCTCCCATAAAAGCGAACAGGGGCATTATTTTTTAATTGTCTAGTTTGCTTTCAATTTGGACAACCAATCATCTTGCATTGTCCCCATAAATTTGTAGCTGTTTTTAATTTCTTCAAGCTAGTATACTAGACAGGTATGATCTTAACTGACCAATCAAAAGAAGTCAAGTTAGCCTTCAGCCAATCAGTGGAGTCCTGAGCGTGTTTCAAAATGGCGGGCAGTGTTTACAATTGCTGGTTGGCATTATATTACTGCAAATCAATTGTCTCTGAAAGAAATTACCAAATTGAAACACCTAGGCCTGGATTCTATATAAAACAATGGTGGATATGGATAAGACTAAAGAAAAAATGCGAAACAATTCGCTGTGAGAATTCGCCAACACAGTTTAAAGTACACGTCAGTTTGCAAATCATAGTTGACTAGCTCGTGGAATTACAAAGACTTTTGCAACCAGTGTAACTTTCCCTTTCAATCTGATGCTACCTTTGGCAAATCCTTAGTTTCCTGAAAATAGACGGAATTATATCCATGTGTCTTTCTGTCAGGTATGTAAATAGCAAGACCATGATCAAATTTTAAACAATATTTTTTGACCCAGAAGTATTTTATATTCAAAAATCTTTCAGCTTTCCAATGGGATTTTCCTAGAAAGGAATAACAAAATTAACAAGTAATAGAACAGACTATACGTGGTCCACTTTACAAATAATATAAATCATCTCATTACTAGGATGTTAAATTTGACTTTGGTTTCGTCGAAACTTTAAACAGTCCTTGGAATTTTCATTCATCCAATTTTTTCCAAGTTTGACAGCATGAAGTCTTATTACACACACAAATCATTTCTGAAAAACAACTGAAACCAAATAGGAACCAGATATGGTAGTTTTTCAGATTTGGACATGTTGCAGCGATATTCACGACGTGAATTTTATAGAGCCTCGAATCTCAATATTTTTGACAAACCCTTGAAATAACAAAATCCTATCAAATTACACTGTTCCCGCGCACGACAGCTTAAAGATTACACAAACAAGTACAAACAAACTGAGTTGACTGTAGGTGCACTAATCTTGTTGGCTTTCTGTTGTTTGTGAAAAACCATTGACACATAGTAAACGATGATAAATAGGGTTAAGAAATATAAAAGAAAGCAGTCGTTTCTTAAAGTACGATGCACGTGCACATCAGTACATTATTTATGTTTGATTTTTATCATAGTAGCATTTCATCTTCGTTTTCAATGTTTTCCTTCAATAGATCAGCTTACTACGCATTCTCCTGGTATTCGTACAAATTATGGAAAGTTTAGTTTCAAATATGAAGGGCCACATACGTGGAATTCATTTATGATATAAATATTAAAGAAAAAAATCAACGCAAATTTTTTAACAGAAGATCAAGGTACATTTTTTAAAACAATCGCTTCTCGCCAAACTTTTAGAGACGTTTTCAATCTTATATTTTTGCGCTGGTTTATTTCATAACATAGTTTGTGTGTCTGCGTGTCTGTCTGTGTGTATGCATGTATCTGTAATGACACTTTATCTTTCTTTCTTGACCTTTCTGACCGTAAAAACAGTTCCATGTAAATGTAATGTAAATAGGGCTCCAGACTAGATTGGTTTGTACTACACCTGGAGTCCCAGCACTAATACTGTTTATCTTTAAATATTGTAAATCTTTACCTGCAAATTGAGTGGGGAGTGGAAGCCGTACATCTTCTTTACTCTCTTTTCAGCAACATTTCTGACGTTTAAAGTCTGGTTCATAGCGTTATTTATTTATAGAATAAATCATATTTAAGTTTGCCATACCAGTGTTTTTTATTGATAGAAACGTCCCTCCAACTAAAGAATCAGCTCTGCAAAAATACAATCCAGCATCCCCGTGCGAGGTTCCATATATTTCAAGCGAGTACTGAGATGTGTTGTGGCGTCCTTGTGGTAGAGGTTTAAACGGAAAAATAGACCATGAAACATTAGGCACTGGATTGCCTGTGGCCCTGCAGGGAAGTGTTGTCGTCTTGTTCAGGTAACCAATCATCTTTGGTATTGGAGGTGTAGAAAACCTTGGTGAACCTGGCGACAATGAAAAGAACGTCCTATTTAAGATACCAAAGCTTCTGACAAAAATGGGTGGAAGTTTAAACATTTAGGAAAGTATGATAAAACGGTTAACACTATTTTTCAACTTGGATGTGCAAACCTTTTAAAAAGTTATTACTAAACGAATAAAGCGATCTTATTACCATTGACAACAAGTTGAACTTGGACATCCGCCTCACCAAAGACATTCATGGCGTGACACTGGAACACGCCTTTATCTTGAAAAACCACCCCTCGAACAGTCAGTTCGGGGCCGTTGATGTGATATCTACCCTCTGTTACAGGTTTCCCGTCTTTTTTCCACGTGATCTTTGGGGCTGGGTGACCTGTGACCTTGCACAAGATTTTGGCATCGTCTCCTTCCCTTGCAAAAACTGATTTCGGAACCTTCACGAAACGTGGTTTCACTGCAACGATCACACAATAGTTTGGATATTAGTTATTGTGTGTAAGTGTGTATCTATACTGTATGCATGTATTTATGTAAGTATACAGTTAATGTTTTTGCTTGTGTATATGTACGTATGTATCTGTTGAATGCTTGCATGTTAAGAATTACAAATAAGTGTGTCGCCATTGGTGTAAAGAAGTACAAATCTGATAGTAACTAAAGTTTTACGCTGAAATCGACGATCAGACAATAACGTGACGTAGCTCAGGTTGTCAACAATGAGTAGGGAAAGGAAACAGGGGAAACGAGCAACACAAGCAAGTATTTATGTGTGCGTATGTCTGGCTGGACTTTCCAAAAGATGACTGCAAGTGATAAGCACGCTGTCGTTAAAACGATCGAGGTACCGCATCACAACTGGCCTCTCTCAAGCTGGCTTAGAAAATTTGTAACTGTTTGAGTATCCACAAGATCTTGAACATTTTAAACAACGCGAAATACATCTCATGGAGTCGCTAATCTCTGTGGTATTTAATTTCGACAGGAAACGATAGGTGAAAGTTACGGGTTTCTTAATAGTAAAACAAAAAATGACCGGAAAAGGCTGTCAAAATCACGCTATAGTACAACCATTCAAATGCGTTTTGTGAACACAGAAAATCTCTCGTGAAACATTTCCCTAATTATAAAAAAGATCTTTCAATTTCCTTTCTTTTGAAGGAAAGCGCATCAATTTTTGGATCAGGCAAACCGAAGTTACGGTGGTTTGACGTTAGGCGTTTTTGCGACAAAATGAGGCCCTTTTTGTCCAATTTCAGCAGAGAGAGGCCTTTTGGAAAATCCACCTAGATTCATGTATTTGTGTACGTTTTTCTGTATGTATGTATGTATGTATGTTTGTACGTATGTATGTATGTATGTATGTATGTATGTACGTACGTACGTACGTATGTATGTATGTATGTATGTATGTACGTATGTATGTATGTATGTACGTACGTACGTACGTACGTATGTACGTATGTATGTATGTATGTATGTATGTATGTGTGTATGTGTGTATGCAAGCATGTTTTTATGAAATAGTTAACACAGCTAAAAGTGCTTAATGGATGTGCAGAGCTAAAACATATAAGTTAAAATGTAAAATATAGTGATAAAACTTTTGGACTTTAAAATTAATGAGTCTCACGCTCGGTGGCGAGCATCAGGTTAAAACATTGGAAGCGGGTATGGCAAACTATGTAAAAAGAGATATGTTATGGCGGACTTGTAATTGGTTATTTATTGGGATGACGGCATTTGGCTAATAATTCGGATCTTTTGACTAACAAGAAGCTTTTGTCATGCAGTGTTTAAATTGTACATCTTTTCTGCTAAGCACAGGTTACATTGTTTGGAGCCGCTTTTGTGAGCTCTCGAAAGCTTATCTGATGGGGTGAGGCTTAAAGGCTTGGAAATTTAGTGCTGCAAGTTGCCGAGGTTGGCTGTTACACTACAACGCGATCTCAGCAACTTGTAATAATTTTGGCCTTGTTCTCGTACCGAGAGCTCCTCAGAGCGAAAAACGAGAAGTAAGCACACGCGCTCTTGTTAAAACTGCCGTAAAATTGCGAGAAAAGTTGCTGGAGGGATGATACACTATTTAATGGTGTTGCCTGTTGCTGCAATCCGTTGCGAAAAGTAGAGCTAAGTTCTATTTCGTGCAATTGCAAAACAACCCATGTTACATTGTGCAATTCTCTGGCAATTTGTCTCGCAATGGTATTGCGACACAAGTTGCTGAGAAAATTGCGCAATGTAACAGGGCCTTAATATTTTACGCATTTCAGTCTCAAATGTTCTTAAATATAATTATTAGTACTGGGTGTGCAGTTGTTATTTCCATTCGTACAAACCAACCGAAAGCATAAATACGCTTTACTGAATTGACCGCTACCCTGATCGGCAAGAAAAAAGTACATTGATAAATAAAAAAAGATTTAACACAAACTTGTACATGTACGTGCACAACACTAAACGCGATGTCGCACTGGTGAACATTAGCAGAGAAACAAATTACTTCATGATCTTACGCAGTATCTAAATAAAAACGTTTTCTCCTTTCCTGAGCTTCGGGTGTATTCTTAGAATGTTCTTAAAATTTGGGCATTTTTCAGCTTCATGTTCTTATGAAAACGATTCGTATAAAAAAAGAGTGTAAGCACACATTTTGAATGGTCCTCGTCTATTTGGGATAACCATCATTTTTAAGAATCAAAACAAAGACGTATTAATTATACCACTTCATCTTGCAAGAAAAACATACAAGATACCAACCCAAATCACGAATCGTCTCTTGAAGTTGTTTTTTTCCTAGGGTGTATGTAACAGATCGTCGAATCACGTGGGCGGATGACGAACCTTCACGTCGCGGGGAGGCCGTTGGTCCGGATCGTCTACGACGGCCTGGAAACCAAAGTATGTTCGTGTTAAGATTTTTTCTTGCTACATTTGAAATATATATAATCAAAGCTTTTTGTATTAACTTACTTATTTCAGCTCCACACGTTTTTGATAATGTTGCAAAACGTCCGGAACAATAAGAGTTTATTGAGAAAAAAAAGTACACTTCTCTGAATTTTTGTAAAACTGAACTAGAAATCAGTCATTTAGTTTAACATTCGGAACAAAACTTTACAAGACGTTTTTTTTGTCTTTTTTCTTTTCCAAAAATATTATTTTGTCCTCAAATAAACACTCTTGGTAAAAGTCTTTTCTAACCAAACGGCCAATACAAAAGGCTGTAGCTACAACCCAACGCATCCAAAATAACAACCACTACAGATTTCGTCTCAAACAGCCCATATTTGCTGAACGTTTAGAAATTTTCACCCTCTTGAAAAGAGAACATTCGCAGATCTCTGCTTGGTGCAACACTATATTTTTTCATTAATGCGCGCTATTCTAAATTAAATATGTTAGAGGATCACCCAGGGGGAAAAATTGCAAGGTGTATTTAACTTGATACTCAGCAGCATAAAATGAAATTTGGAGGGGTAGTAGAGAATCATAAACTAATAGTTTGGTGTAGTTTAATTGGCATATGACGTCATCATACGTCATAATGACGTCATAACTGTCAAAATTTTAAGCTTATATAAATCTTGCTAATCAAAGTAGAAAAGTTTAGAGACGTTTCTGACTTAAAAAAGACGACAAATAAACATTACAAAATGAAAAAACTTCCTGTTTAACATAAATATCAGTATTTTAAAGAAAATTGAGTACTACTTGGTCCACTTTTTTTTCATTTTGTATATTAATGATCTGCCAAATGCTTCCACGTTAACAGAACCGTTTCTTTTTGCAGGCGACACTAGAATATTTTACTCTCATAGAACTTCTCATAGATACTCTAAATGATGAACTTGAGAAGATCTCAACTTGGCTAAAAGCAAATAGATTTTCATTCAATTTGAAAAAAAAAACCTAATTACATTATATTTAGTCCCAGACAAAAAAAAGTCTTAACAAACAAGCAAATAGTAATCGAAAAACAAGTTTTATTTGTGCATTCATCGATCAACACACTGCTCCTCTTTTTAAAAACTTAGAAGTTCTCGACATTTTCAAAATTAATTCGCTATTAATTGCCTGTTCATGTATTCTTATCATAATCAGCTTCTTTCTCCACTTTTTTACATTTAATTTCTGAAAAATTAACAAGTCCACTCGTATCACACAAGGGGTTCTGCAATGCAGAACAAACATTAAGCAATTTACTGTACTTTTTCAGGGCTCAAAAATATAGAATTCTCTTCCACGCGATTTAATCGAATGATCCAGTCTCTGAAGTTTTAAGTTTTAAACTATTCAGCCAAATTAATCATCTTTTAACTATGTTTTCCCCCACCGACTGTCTTTTTCCCACTCAAACTCTACTTTTGACTGCATCCTTGACTGAAACAACAACTGTTCACTAGGAAGCCTCTTTATCACAAGCTTGATGCAGTATTTTTGAGGCTCCCTTGCCATTTTCCCTTATCAGTTATTATGTACACATTAGCACATCTAGAAATAGTTATTTGTTACTGATTTCTCGTTCTATAATTTGTGTAATTTGTTTCTGATATACTTTTTGACTGTATAGTTACTATCTTTGTTGTTGTTAAAATGGCTAAAATGTAATGTAAATAAATAATGTAAAAATGTAAATATAAATTACAAAGAGTGTTCTTTCAGCGAAACGGTTCAATGTTCAAACCTCACATTAGTTTTAAACTATAAAATTAACAGTTTACTCAAATTCCTTGTATTCAACGCTATTAGTGTCACTAAAACCATTTTAGTTCTGTTTTTAACGTTTTCAAATGCAAATTGACTTGAAGTCCAAAGTACATGGTCGCCATCTTGGATTACAAAAAATGGTATTGCTCAATACCTATACGTCACAAGTCACGTGTATTTTGAGTGAACATGGCATCAAAAACGGAGTTGCCATGGCAACATGTGATTACCTTGACGCACCATTGCCAAGCAACACTACCTTAAACAACTCGCCACTGAGCATTATTGAAAGACAATAGCACCTATTTAGGCCTAGGTCCTAGATATTAAAAAGCTTGCTGAGTATGTATTCCACATTAAAATCTTATCATACAATTGCAAAATAACTGATTTTAATTAGCTGATACAAGAATCAGTACGTTCAAATATACGAAAATTGAATGAACATATTCAAAACCCGTAAACACTTACACAAATTTTAGGTCAAAGTCTTTGGCTGAGTCAGAACTGCAGTGGAACAACAAACCCGCTAGGTTCGTATAAAGATCCGCGTTTGTATTCAAGTCCTGCATTTCCACAGAATGTATCTTGAATTTGTTTGGGTGGTACGTTTGTACTTGCTTGTTTTTGAGCCTCGCATTACTGCACAGTGTCAGTTCATGGCGGTGAACTAATAAACATATCGTGGCCGTGGTAATATTTATAAAAGACTAAAGTCAAGGTAAAGGAAAAACAAATTGAGTCTTCGCTGACTAAAATCATGATGTTAAGAAAAGATAAAAAGCGGTATAAGCGATTTTGAAATTCGAACCGCAGTGTCATCGTAAAGTGAAAGAATCGAGAACTGAAAACTCCGGCCAGGTTTGAGTTTAGTTCTAGTTGATAATCTATATTTTAAATGGTATTTTTAATTAAAATAATAGATTTAAAATGCGGCTATAAAGATTGTTTGGGTACTTCTTCAGACTACGAGAAAACACAATTTGATTATGCTTTTGAGCCACTGATTCAGTCACTTGGGAACGGGGCAGCCGAGTTCTGTCTTCTGACTTCTGAAAGTGATTGCTTGCGAAAATATTTCAATAATGCTCCTCAGATGTCTTTATTTAACGTTAATAAAAAAAATAAATTGTTGGTTGAATAAAAGAAAAAATATAAATAGTGAGAAAAAGAAAAAAATAACCGCGGGAAAAAATGTGGTCTAAAATGGAATCGATCCCACGGCACGCGGCGATCAACTGCCATTGGATTGGAAAACTAAACACCTACCACGACGCCACGAGAGCACTTATGATATATGATGCGAAACTTAATACATAAAACATTTACTTGCTTGTAATCAATACACATTCGGAAATTTGAGAGTAAAGGTTGAAGAAGCTATACTTATATAATACAATTCATTGCCTTGTAAGCGGACCTACACATATTCTCGCAGCACTTTATTACCATTGGTAACTTCTGGTATTAGCATACACTAGGGCCGCAGTAATTAACAGTAATTACTCGGGCCGGAAGGCGCCGAGTTGAGGTTTCGGCTCCGGTTCTTATTTTTATTACTCGGGCCGAAGGCGCCGATTTGAGGTTTCGGCTCGGGTTTTTTTATTTTATTTTTATTTGTGTCGAGATGTTGTGCGCATGCGTTTTGCAAGATCATATGAGCCTGCGCGTGTCATCTAACAAACAAAGATGGCGGTTAAAAGACTTCTTGATTTATTGTCGATACTTGCTACATGAACAGCTGAAAGAGTGTAAATATTCGTAAAAAAAGATATTTTGTAAAGCCTTAAAAAGATACAGAATATTTCTTTCAGGAATTGAACTGAACTGAACTGATGATTTCTTCGATGTGAAATTAGCAATTCTTTTTCGTCATTGAAATTGTTGTTTACCAGCTCTGGCTGAACATCAATGTTGAAATAGGGAA
>JAOBYH010156204.1:0-10686 GCA_025403525.1 Umimayanthus kanabou
CAAGGTGAGTCCCGTCTTCTTGCCTTTATACGTGTAATTTTGTTGTAGAAAATCATGTTGATTTGAAAATACTGCAAATACATGCTTTTATGTTCTACTTTGTGTTGATGAGTGAATGCTCATTTGTGTGAGCTTTGTTTGACAAATGTGTATTTACCTCGTGCCAATTGAACTCGATCAATACAAGTCTTTTGAACTTCATTGATGCATCAAATTCCTTTCTTTTATTTGAATAGTTTTGCTAAAATAGACAGAAACAGATTGATAAGCATAACAATTCTCTTGACCCCTCTTGGAGTTCATCTTGATAGAAAAATGCGGGATAATTAAAGAATGTCGCCTGAGAAAACCGGGAGAAAACCGTACGGTCGATCGACCACTCAGTGACCACTGCCATGTGACAACCATTTGTCTTTCATCGATACGTGTATTCAAACAATTTATTTCTAAAATGTCTTTATCAAATGTTTGTAGGTGCGTACAGATATCCAAAGCAAGGGGAAAGAGGATCAAGCAATTCATTTGCTTCTTCTGCAAGGATTAACGAAAATAGTGCATTTCAGTTGTTTCTGTTCTGTATTATGGAAGACACAAAATCAATAAAGTTGTTGTTGCCTTTTGAGTTTTGTTCCGTTTGCGTGTGTGACTTTATTTGTAATTTGGTCAAAAATGTTTGTATTTCGTTTCTACAGTGTTCTCAGATTTCTGTTTCCAGGCTGCATCCCCAGGGGTGGGGAAATTGTCAAATGGTTTTTGCCCCATACCCTGGGGGATTTGAAGGGGTTTGATTTGGCATTTTTACAAATCCCCGTGGGTCCCCAGGGGTCGCACCCTGGGGGAAGCTGCTGATACATGCATAAGGGCTGATGTATTCTCAGTATGAAAATTTAAACATTCTAATGTGGGGAAAGCAAAAATGCCGCAGAACAATAGAAGGTTCTTTAGTTTTTAAATGGATTGTTACTTAAAAGTCATCAAATAAAGTTACGACACAAAAACTGAACACAAAAACAAACAATCCTAAGACTGACCTTGTAGCTGTAGGTAGAGCTGCTGCCAACCTTGTGCCACTAGTGCCTTGAACATCACACTCGGTTACCAAAGCCTCGTACATTGGACTGTCTTTGACCTCTTCACAAGGGGAGATGATGTCATCTGCTTCACCTCTTGCGCCTTCCTTCTTCTTATCGACAGCAGTTTCAATGATGTTCCACAGTTCTTTCTGTTGAGGGCTGAAAGGTCTAGACTCGCAATTTTGATTAACTCGGAGATCCTCTTCAATGCTCTGCCAGACACTGCCGCTGTACTCTTGACTCCAAAATATATCCTCACCCTCGTCATTCAACCAGTCCTGACTTGAGTCATGACCAACTTCTCCGCCAATAAGGTTCTCTTCAAAGGCGTTGCTCACTGCGTTGAGGCAATCATCTGGGAACAACTGATCCCTTGGTTGTTTGTCTAGTGAAACAACTGCATTACAAACTGGACTGCTGTGGCATGAACTGTCATCTAACAATGTGGTAGCACCAGCTGCTTCCTCTACAGGTAGCTGAACATTTTCATCAATATTTTTACTCGTTGGCAACTTCTCAGTTGAGCTTGAAGCCGTCTTTCCATTCAGGATTAAGAATGGGAAAGATTCATCCACCCTCGGGCTGCTTGTGGCAAGTGCACTACTAGGAACAGGCCTTTCACTGTCCATTATAACTGGACTTTGTGCCTGAACTGTAGCAAGATCGTCACTTGAAAGAGGCAAAGCCTCCACGTCTTCTGCTACTTGCTTTTGTCTCTGCCAGTTGCTTGATCGTATTTTGAGATCCAAGTCACTAGATTTTGAACCGGAATCAAGTTCTGCTTCACTGCTCTCATAGACTACAATGTTTTCTCTGCCTTTCTTTGTGCTTTCACCTTGCAAAGTGAAATCGTCATCTGTATCACTTTCATCCGATTCCAAAATACGTCTTCTCTTTTTCTGCTTGACGCTCTCAACATCATCATTAAGTTGGCTTTTTCTCTTATTCTTTCTGGCTGACCTGCTTGGAGTGATTGGTGATAACAGGAAGTCGGATGAATCGGTATCATCTGTAATGGTAACATCTACTGGTTTACTTTGCTTTGATTTCTCTTTTGATGACTTTCTTGGAAGTAAGGGTTTTTTGGAAGTGCCCGATTTTGCAACTTTACTATAACCAGAACAGCTTGTGGACTCATTTACAGAACGTTTGGACTTCAAGCTCTTTGAAGGAGTTGTTAGTTTCTCTGAGTAAGTTGAGGTTTCCTGATGTGTGTCGCCATGCGCCGAAGATCTTGAAAGCAACCGTTCTTTCGGAGTTCCGGATTTTGCACTTTTGCTGTCACCAAAACGGCTTGCGGACTCGTTCAGAGAACGTTTGGCTTTTAAGCTCTTTGAAGGAGTTTCTAGATTATTTGAGTAAATTGGCGTTTCCTGATGTGCACGTCTATGCTCTGAAATTCTTGGAGGAAACAGTTCTTTTGAAGTGCCTGATTTGGAACCTTTGTTATCACCAGAACAGCTTGCGGACTCACTCACATAACGTTTGGCTTTAAAGTTTTCTGAAGATCTGGTTGCAATTTCCGAGTGCATCAAAACTTCTTGATGCTCTTTTTCTCTTTGTGTTTCGATCAATTCCTTGCCATCAGCTTTTCCAACTGTATCATGTTTAGACCAAAAGTCGAAGTACTGGGCAAACGTTTCATCTGAAATGCTGTAACTCTGCACTATCGTGGGCAAATCATCTGCACTGTCATCCACAGACATATCCTCAGAGGACAAAACAATCGTACTGTCACTAACTGGCTGATTCAGCCTTTCTGTTGGTACAACTGGACACTTGTTTTGAGATTTCAACACATCTGTTCCCTGCTTCACAGTACGTTGCTCATTTCTTCCACTTTTGCAATGTTGAGAAAGTTCCCCTTGATGAAGTGCAAATCCTTTGTGTTGTTCACTTGTGGCCCTCTTGGGTGTGGCATCCTTCTGCTTTTTGAGAGACAAACTAAATCGCTTTTTGCTGGAGCTTGCTTTCAGTTGCTCTCTACTTGAAGGTGTAGGGGATTCCACTTTAACACTTTCAAGCATCTTTTCCTGAACAGAGTTGCTCTCTTTGACTTCCCCTTCCCCTTGTCCTTCTTCAGATTCATCTTCGTCAGAAATGCAAATTACAGTCGTTACCGTGCTCCCTAAAGTAAGGAAACGGAAACTTCAATATACAATACTTAAATCCAGGGTTCGTACACACATTTCAAATCTAAACTCCATGATCGTATTATATCAAATCCATGACACAAGTTCTCAAAAAGGCGAAAAAAAAAATGGAGACCATGAAGTTGCTTGCATGAAATAACGATATACCTATATATTTATATATTTATTATATTTCGTTCACACACTGGTTCGATTTTCCATGATTTTCCAAGACACATTTTGAGTTTCTAGGTTTTCCATGGCCTGAATTCAAAATACTGAACTATCTGAAATTACTTTTCAGGCTTTCTTTAGTAGCCGCTCTACTGATTAATGCACCACTACAATTTCCAAAATTATTCTTGTTATTTCACACAATCTTAACATACAATTCTTGACTTCTACTCATTGTTTGAGGGGTAGCATTTATCTTCCAATTGCTGTCTAGCTTAGAGGCGTGGACGTACGTAAGATAAAGGAAAGTATATTTAAACAAACCGATCTGTTACTGTTACTCTCTTGTGCCACTGTGAGAATGCAAATACCTAAAACTAAACTGACCAACTCATTTTCAAATTGAATACTTTATCGGTCCACAAACCTAGCTTTTTGGGCTCTGCTTTGTGTTTCTTTGTTTTATCCAAGATAGGTCTGCAGTCTGTTAGAGGCACAGTGAATGTCTTTAATGAGTTTAATGACTGTCTGAACAAGTACCCTTTGTCCTCATGACGTCTAGATGATAAAGAAAATAGTAAAAAACATTAGTAAAACAGTACCAAATGACTATCGGTAACACCTTACAATATCACAGAAAGCATAATTTGTCAAGTTCTGTTTTTCAACTTTGACAGACAGACAGACAGACACAGAAAAAGAGAGAGAGAGAGAGAGAGAGAGACACGCAGACAGACAACAAGCAAACAAGATAGCCAAGAAATAAATGAATGATGCAGAAACACATCTGTTTAATTAAGAAGTAGCGCACGTTTTACATCAAACTCAGACAAACAACTACATCTGAAAAGCAGACGTACTTCGAAGCCAATGTCATGGGGCTCTCTTTCTTGGTGACTCCCATTCTCTTCTTTACCCAGTTTCCTAAAGGTTCGTCATCACTATCACCGCTCCAATCCACATTCGTTTGACCGGAGCTCCGTGATTCATCGGTGTATGAAGCATTCCCGCTGGTAAGCCCGCTCTTTGGTGAGTCAGAGTCTGAAGATGTAGATGCTTCTGTTTGGCCCAAGATCATTGATTTACCAGACAATGGAGCCTGTCTGCTGCTAAACCCACTCTTCGCAGATGAGTCTGAATTGGAAGGTACAGCTGTTTGGCTGGCAACAACAGATGCCATATCAGGGGAAATGTTTTGGACAGTTTTCCCTTTTGCTCTGGCGTCCTCTTTGGAAAACGCAAGTGGAGCAAGCTCTGACAACGTTTCGGAGATGCTCAAATTTTCCGCAACCTCATCTTTAACACTAACAGAAGAACCACTTTGATGCGTGAATCCTGAGGCTAAGTTTTTAGAAGACGCTAAATGCGTTTCTGAGCTAGTTTTCTTCCTCTGTGGTAAGACTGTTTTCTTAGATATGCTTGTACTCGGGCTCTTTCCATGCGAGTTTCCTTTTCTCTCACTGCTTGTAGTTCTTTCAAGAGTTTTAGATCCTTTTGAAGGGCTTTGTCCAACCGACCAAATGCCCATGTTTTGATTCCTCCCAGCTGAGTTAACACTGATCTTGTCAGAAGAACTTATGTCTCTTACAAGGCAGTCCCTTAGATTTGAGTCTAGTGATTTGAGGTTTTGACCAACTGAGTTTCCTAGTCTCTTTGCCAGCTCTTCGTCATCAAATTTTTCTTGTTTTATGACAAATTTACTATCTGTGGATGTTTCACCAACTGTTTGAATCGACCTGAAACAAAAAGCACAGCTTTATGAAAACACACACCACGAAACAAATGATTTGCATATGTACACTTCCTCACAAATGTTGAAACAGGACCCTCAAGTTTTTGCTTGAGTTTTCGTTATACAGTTAAACATTTTTTTTCAAAAAGGCTTTTCAAACTATTGAATGGGGTTTCTGAAAATTACAAAGTTTCGCAAATATTTCAAACCCATCCAGTGTATGTCTTGATATGTTTTGAACACTTCTGAATTTCTGAACACTTAGACATGGCAATTTAACATACTGTGAAAACTTTTTAAAAATAGCTCTGTTATGTCTTCGAACAAAGATTGCAGTAAGGAGTGTATCGTTGATATGTATGTGAAAAATAAAACGATGTCTTCACTTCTAAAAAGAAAGCCACTGTTTTTACTACAGCTGATATCCTTTGATCGATGCTTCCTTTACCTGGTACATGTAGTAATCGCAGTTTCCCCTCCTTGTGATAAGCATTGCTCCTGAAATACAGAACAGATGGAGTTCGTCACGAACTTTCAGACTGATTTAATACAGCACATTTTGAACACACCCAGAAAACCATTAATTATAACATTTTGAATATACAGTATATGGTAAAACGCTATTGACACTACAAGCCCATACTTACCACTCATCCATCCTCCAGCTTACACTGTATTTAAGAATGATCTAAAATTTAAAAAAAAACACCAATTCTAAAGCGATCGACTTACTTTCAGATACATCTCAATGGTGCTTTGGATCTGTTCTTTCTGCTTTGGAGGAAGAACATCACTTGTACTGAGGCTTGGATTGAGGCGAAAGAATGCTCGTAACTTCATGATATCTTTGTTTCTGGCGTTTTTTACTTTACCCAGGATGTACACCATGAGCTTTCTTGCTGTGATGATGAGGGCCACCAGCTACAAAATCAAAAGCTGTGGCTTAATTTTATGTATACATAATAATAATAATAACAATAATAATAATAAATTATAATAATAATACATTATAATAATAATAATAACACAATAATAATAATAATAATAATAATAATAATAATAAAACTGCAGTGACTTACAAATGTACGTGTAATCAAGATGACCCCATTTCGATTTTTATGGAGCTTAAGCTTTTGTCTCTTTACTAACTGATATAGTAAATGTTTTAGCAAATGAAACTTTCAAAGCAACATTGTTTGACACGAAGCAGGTGATGACAGCATTAAGTACTTTACTACGCAAAATAGTAATGCGAAGTAACAATGCCTTTAAATTGAGGCCAAGTTCTGCAATTGAAGCAAATGTATGAGGGCATAAAACTTGAATTACGCTGAAAGTATTGTTTACTACAGTAAAAGGTGCTGTTTAAAGTAATTTCTGGGGCATACGTTGGAAACAACCTATTCTGCAAAGATGAAATGACATTGTTGATAAAAAATCAAATATTCCTTCAACACACATGTATTGACGTAAGGAGTAGAAAGCCATTCAAAGATTGGATCACTTTATCCAATAGATAAATAGTTATCCGACGGACAAAATGTGTTCATTTTCCAATCAAAACTAAGATTATGCATATCTTTATTCGATCGATAGGGATTTATCTGCTGGATAAAGTTATCCAACGTTTGAATAAATGGCAGGGATGGACAGAGTTGCAAAAACAGAGCCTAGCAATTACAGTGAGTCAAACAAGGAAAGACAGTCATATATGGATAAGGAAAAACAGCAGGCAGGCACAAAAACATACATAACAATTTTAGAATAAGCAGAAGATGAACCGTTATGTAAAAAAACCCCAGATTTTTCCTCAATTTCTATTGCGCCCCTTTTGCTATTTTGAAATGCTAATAATAGCAATTTAAAATACTGTTTCGTCTACAGTACCAGCACATTTCCTAAAATACACTGTAGATAACAACCTATTACCTTTTTAATTCGCAGAGTCACAGGTAGTGGTAGGCAGGCATCGATGAATAGCGGAATCCACTTCTGAGATGACGTCCAGGCCAGTTTGAACAGTTTTTGATTCAACAGGATGTCCACAACATTTATCAACACAGTAATACTCTCCTGCCACAGTGTGCTGCCTTTAAAACTCTTACCTGGAAAATTACAAGAGGAACATTTGATTTTTAGTAGTTCTTATACTGACTAACACATGGTGATGCCGGGGTGTCATTCATTCAATTTTGAATGAAGTAACTTACAGAGTAGATTCTCGAACCTTTACCCTGATGTTTTCTATGCACACATGATCTACATGTACGTTCAGGTCTCACCACCTCCAACTGTAATGTTCTTTCAGTGCTCCACATCCCATTTCAGATGGGTGACTGAAAGGAATCAAAACTGCTGGTTTTACTTAATCTGCAGTTTTAACACTGAAAAAACTCGCAGTAGATTATTAACTTTGCCTTTCATCACTTGTATACCAATTGCAAAAACGAAAGTCTTGTTAATTTACCATACTGATAGCCGATGGCAGTTTAGGTGCGAATTGATCAACTACATGTATGTATCTACAAAACGTGGCAGTTGTAAATGATTAGGTCTGAATTGATGAACTTTCTCCTTCATTGAAACATGACGATTTTTTATCTAATGAATTCACTTACATAGAGGTTTGATGAAAACCATTTTAGGTTACGTTGTCCAGTAATCATCACAACAGTTGTTTCAAAAAACAAATAATAAGCTAACAAATCTGGAAAACCCTTCTAAAGGGAAGAACAGTAAACAAAAGAAGGTTTGCTGGTTCAAAGTTTGCCCGAGCCCTTAAAAAACACGAAATACATGTATGCAACATCTGAATTTGAGAACTGGGAATGATGTGGCATTCAAAAATATTACATACATGTAGCTAACAATAATCACAGATCTAATTAACTCACTCACCTAGAAGGTCATGTAAAAACCCGACTACTTTTGATACACACAGGGACGTTGTAGTATCGCTGTAATCCAGAACTGACTGAAGCAGGGGTACAAGCCAGGCAAGAGTCGTTTTGCGCTGTAGTCTGCCAGTTGATTGTTGCTGACTGTTTATGATAAAATCATCCTCAGATTCAGAAAATGTTCTACTGCTCGTTTGAATTCCAAGATCTGCTTTCTCTGACACAATCCTCTTCTCCCAGTCCTCCAGTTCGCGCTTGTAGGCTGGGTGTTCTGTTATGATCGTAAACAGTTCTTCTGGCTGTTTGGTGAAGAAGCACCACATTTTTGGCCCCACTGTTTCCATCAGGACTAGCAAACATTGTAATGCAGGCCAAAACGGTGATGACCCATCTGATAGAAAACACAACAAAAGTTTAGATACAGAATATATATCACAAGATTCTTATCTACAACAGTCCACTTTTGATATTTTTAAAACTCAACGTGAGTGCGAGGCTCAGGAGAATAAAAAACACCCCATATATTTATTCATTCCTGAGCTTTGATCCTTTTCGTGTTATTATCATATTCCCCTAAGCCTCAAACTGCACTATCATATTTATTCGAATAAGTGCCTGGGCACCTCGAATAAGCACCCACCTCAAATAAACACCCACCCTGAAGGCCAAAAAAGTTAATACATGTAAGCACCCAGCCTCAAATAAGCAGAAATACTTGGTAAGAAGTTAGAGCAGTGTTCTTTCTTCTTTTCTTGTTGATAAAAAATAGACTTGCTGAAAGTGTGTGGTTGAAAATGGTAAAAAATTAATAAGCACTCAGTCTCAAATAAGTGCCCACCTCGAATAAGCGCCCACCCTAATACTGAGTCCAACAATTAAACAAGTGCCCAGGCCACTCATTCAGTAGATATTTTTAGTGGTTTATTCTCTACGCACATTTTTGGTTGTTTTTAAGAGTTGTGCTATCATTATCCGAAGAGCTTACAGCTGGATGGCATTTTGCACCTTAAATTTCGAAAATGAACATGAGAGCACATACCGGTATGTTAACTTGCCAAAGTGACAAATAAACTACGAACATAAAGAATGGCAAGCTTACTACAGCAAGAACACAATGTGCTTAACCTCTAAATAGTACTGGCAGTGATACTTTAGGTCGATTTCCAATTGTCCGGTCAGGCTGGTCTGACCTATCAGTTCTTAAATGGAATGCATGAGTTCTCAGAACTGGTTCTGGCCAGAATGGCCCTGCTCATGGATCAGCGCTGCTCAGATCAGTTCTCCTGCTCCGATTGGCCAAAGCACAGGAATTTGGACCTTTTTGGTCAGCCAGAACATGCAAATGGAAAGCAATCTTATAACACTATAAAAATGCAAGTCAGACCAGTCAGCTCATAAACTATATATGCTGACTAGGATCAGATTTGGAAAGGGGAGGGGATGGGGGAGGTCTATTTTGGAATCTACAGTGCATACTTATAGTGATTACATGTACCTGCTTTTGCATCTTCCATTGTATGCATTGCTGCATCAAGCAAGCTCCTGTGTCCAGTCGTACTCATCAGTTCATAATTCACTGTCTCCTTCTCAAGTCGCAGAAGTAGGGAACACAAGCCATTCCAAAACGCTGTCTCTGAATCTTTATTAAACAAGTGTTTGGGCATAATTATGGCACTGCAGTCATCAACTTCTGCTTCCAAAGGAATTAGCTCACTGTTTTGAAATAAGTTCAGATCAACAACATTCACAATCCACTGAATAACTTCCCGTAAACTGTCATAGTCATCAACGCTAACTGGGCTGAGGGTTCTCGCTGTCTTGTTTGCCCATCGTTGCACCTGTATATTGTATAAAGCATACATTTGTAAACAACATCAAATTTTACTGGAAGTATGGCTCTAATTTATTTTCAGACATAATTCAGATCAAGCCAAACTGAATCAGAGACTCCAACCCCTGGATCGAGACTGAAAAAAGGAGATTTTGATTCATAGGACACAGGACTACAGACACTTGGATTGAAAATATAGCTCAAACACTTTGCCCCCACCCCCTCCCCCCCTGTCCCCCTTTCCCCCAAAAAACCAGCCTCATCAGGCAATAATATGCTTATATATATTATGCACTTCTTAAGAATAAGTTAAGAATAATCATGTTACAACAATAAAAACTACAATTGTTATTACTATGATTAATTATGTTTATTCCTGTTTAAATTATTAATACTATCAACACTGTTGTAATTATTACAAGTTCAAGAATAATTGTTCATGAAAATTACTATAAGTGTACATAATAATGATAATGTTAAGCTGTTACAATTATATTAATTAACTGTACATGATTTTTATTATTGTTTACACTGTCACAAAACTGTTACAAATTCAAAGTTGTTAGGCAAGTGTACAAAATAGCCACTTTATAGCTTTCATAACAAGCCAATAATAATGCACCAAATAAGAATTATAAAGGCTTGTTCTCACTAGAGACAGAGATGCAGAAAAAAGGAAATATTCCTTTTTCTTGTCTGTGTCCACTTGGTTTTTACTCTAACTTGCATCTGCATCTGTGTTACTTTATATTTTACAAGCCTTAACTGTTACTAATAAAATTATAACTGCAATTATTATTATTACTCGTGCCGTAGGCGACGAGTCTAGGTTTCGGCTCTGTTTTTT
>JAOBYH010156315.1:0-10685 GCA_025403525.1 Umimayanthus kanabou
CCCACCCCACCCAACCAAATTGGTGTCACTGGGTTATTAGTTAACATCACTGTCACAGAACCATTCTCTTCAACGCTGTGGCGTTGCTCAATGTGTCACCTCGTGTAATATTTCTTTAGTACAGTGAAAACTGTTCTTTGCAAATGAATAACGATGCTTGCGTTGGACTAGTCGCTGTGTATGTATTATGTCAACATTAACCCAGCCCTATTTAAATCGTGTTTTACATGTTTGTTTTTTCCATATCACCCAGATACGCAAAACATCCGGACTTTGACCCAAACACCATCCGTAACGTCTCGTCTGCGTGCGAGGGGCTGTGCAGATGGGTCTTGGCCATGGAGGTGTACGACAGAGTAGCCAAGGTTAGAACTCGTCGGTATATTTATGTGTTTAGTACAGCTTTCTGCGCGCGCGATGTCAGCAGACATGTCGAAATAATGACGCGCAAGCGTCAAAATAGAAACAGACAAATACAGGCCAAATTTCTTAAGTGTATGAAGTGTAAAACTATTTTTGACCAAAAAAATTTGCGATTGGCCTTTCAGAGTGGACGAATGAGAAAAGCAAGATATTGTTAAAACCCTAGTCTTTTCTATATTTTTCTTACTTTTTGCAAGTTTGTTAGTTTGATTGGCGTCTTTCCGACCTGTCGTGTCAGCGTAGTTGGTAATATTTAATGGAGCCGAACACAAATGTAGAATTGCACTTATTTTAGGAGTCCTACTGATGATTACTAGCTGTTGTAGTATTTATTTTTCGAGAATCTATTTGTTATCTTTTAAGATAATTAAAATTATGTATAATCAAAATTTCTGGATATCAAGAACGACCTGGTGGAGAATTTTACGTCCTTTTTTACCACTCCACCCATAGTTGTAAAACGGTATTTAAAAACAATTTTCCATTGACAACAACATTCTGTTGTTCTGCATTTCAGGTTGTTGCTCCCAAGAAGGAAAAGCTTAAGGGCGCAGAGGCCGAACTCGCTGTGCAGATGGAGAAATTAAACGCCAAGAGAGCTCAGTTGAAAGAGGTACGCACTTCTTTCTTTTGCTGTGCAAATAACCACAGCAACCCAACTTAGATAGTGTACTGCTGATAGCAAAGTAATGAGTTTGCCATGCATAATATTATTGACATTAGAGGTACACCTGTTTTAAAGAATAGAACTATGAAGGCTCAGTAGTTTACATAAATTAGATGATACATTCGTTTGGTAATCAAAGGCATGGGTAACAAACACTTGAAGGTTGCAGATCCATGTCGGGAAACGTGGACATTAGTAGAAGCTGAAATATATAACTAAAATATACACACACAAAAAATAATTAAAAAGTCTGTGTCAAAAAGGAAGCGTTTGAGCTTTCGACTTCAACTACAGTTTTGTTCTCATGGACTGTTAATATTTTTTGTGTGTTAGTTTTTTGCTTGTGTAAGAATCTTTTTTCGTTTACCTAAAATACCTTACATTTCACAAAAAATAAGTTAAGAGTATCGAACAAACACTTGACTCGAAACCAACTCTAGCGCGCTGGCATGTTTGGCCTCGTCATGAACTACTATTTTATTAGCAATGGAGCGAAATGTAGATTTAGTCTTCAACAGGCGATTTATGCATTTAAACCGAATTGTTTGGAAGTCTCGTGCAATAATTATGTCACTTCTGTTTCAGGTGGTTGACAAGTTACAAGCTCTTAATGACGAGTTTGAGAGGATGACAACCAAGAAGAAAGAACTCGAACACAACATCGATATGTGCTCTCAGAAACTGGTGCGCGCCGAGAAACTGATCGGGGGACTGGGGGGAGAAAAAGACAGGTGGACAGAAGCGGCTAAAAATTTGGGCGACAAGTACGTTTCTCTCAGTCTTTGTTTCCACATCTTCTCATTATATGAGAGGAAAAATACCAGTTAGACAACACACGCTTTCATCAGACAAATCGTATAAAGTTAGCTGAAGTGCTAAAGACTTAGACAAAAATTTCAACCGGCAATTTTGCGGGTGAAATTTGCCAAAATTTCAGGCAAATATGTTGGGTGTTTTGATTGTCACTAGATCTTTTCACACGGCCAAAAACCCCATTAATTTCTTATAAATTAAATTCCAGTAATGAATATATCTTATTCTAGCTGTTCTATATCTTTTTCCCATAATCTTGTCATTAGTGAACGTTCCGAATGTATTCGCATCCTTGTTCATCATTCGAAGCCCTAAAATTTTGCGTTCAATTTCGCTTCTTTTAAAATTTTCTTTTGTGTGGGATCTTTAACCAGACGTTTTAAGGCATATTAAATGAGGTTTAGGGTGGGCTTGTAAACAGGGGAGTTTATATCCGGGTGGTTCATTAGCGGTACATATAAATTTTCGGAACGAGTAGATTCTATCTGAGAAATATATTATAACTGATATACCATGACACATAGCGCTGTTAAGAATAAAATTTATAGTTGAGCCTATATATGGGTGATAGGGATTTTATCCGGGAGGCTTAGAACTAGAATACTACTCTGTTAGAAGGTAGATGGGCTTTCATATGGGGGCTTATAACTGGGGGGACTTTAATGTGGGGTTTTTCGGTAATCGCCAATATAGTTTAAAAGTATGTGACAGGGATTTTGAATAATGCATGTCTTTTCTCTGACCAATGTCCAGGTATACAAAGGTGACGGGGGATGTTCTGTTGTCATCGGGTGTGGTCGCTTATCTGGGAACGTTCACAGTGGATTTTAGAAACGTAAGTCACATGTTACATGTTTTACGGTCGGCTTATAGGCTTTGTAATAGGTGCAAGATTTTCACTTTCTTTGTAATTCAAGTCAGCCAACTTGTAGAAATTAGAATGTTTTAGCGCGATAAACATTTTTTTCAAAAATGAGGTTAATCTGGATCTGTGGTTTGGTTATACCAACCACTTTGCGATTTTGGCTGCCATGACATGGTGTATCGAAGCATTAAATCGAAATAGCGGAACTGTACTGCTCCACCATATATCGGCTATGAAAAGTCATGTCTTGCTCCACTATTTCGCCAAATTGTGTATTTTTTCTTCCTCTGTACCAAAACAGCCCTTCTGCAGGCCATTATTCTCCTTCTCTGCGATATGTTTTTCCCTCAGAAAAATGTTTTTCCGAGGGAGAGACCGATCGCAGCGCAGGGAAATTACAAAACATGTATTTCCGTTACAGAAATACAAACCTAAAATAACAATGCATCTACTCAAGTTTCCACGTTGCAGTGTATCGTAAAAGCATTTTCAGTGTCTGTTCTCCCATTTTTGAACAATTTCCCAAAAGAAACTGGGAATTATGACAGTTTTAATTAGTTTTAAGGCCAAAGACAAAACATGCTTTTTTAAACAAGTTTTCTGTGTTCTTGTTAATTAAATTGTCCAGTCCAGTGTTTTCATTAACGCAAAAAATTGCGTAGTTTTACGCCAAAAAGTAATTTGAGACGGACGCAAAAGTTGAAATGCTGTGCGTCACTAGGACGCAGAAGATCGATAGGAGACACATACCATTATCATGTTAGATCAACTTTAGGTTCCTTTGGGACTCCAAAACAAAGAAACAAGAGGTCCCTGGGTCGCCACTTGAAAATTTCTACTGAAAACCCTGCGTATATTGTAGGACTGCATCGCAGAGTGGGTCGACCAGTGCAACAAGAAGAAAATTTCTTGTTCGGAGGCATTTTCTCTCAACGCAACTCTTGGTGACGCGGTCAAGATCCGAGCGTGGAACATAGCTGGGTTGCCTGTGGACTCGTTCTCAGTGGATAATGGAATAATTGTTGATAATGCCCGCCGCTGGCCGCTACTGATTGACCCACAAGGTACCAAATGAGAATCGAAAGAAGAGTCATAGTTAAACTTGTTTAGATTTATTTTACTATATTCATTTTTATTTAAATAGTACTAACAATTTAATTGCTGTAAAGCGTTTTTGGACACAGATAAAGAATGCTAAATATATTATAAATAAGTTATTGTTATCAACATCATTATTATTATTATTATTGATATTATTATTATTATTATTATTATTATTAAACAAACTGAAATAAAGTGGAAACATTAAGTAAAAATTAGAAGGATAAAATGAAAACAGCAACTTTATATAATAGTCAAACAAAAATACATTTTTCTCAGCACATTTCACAACTGATGACTTTTCAAGTAGATTTTTAAACTCAGTCTAGATAAACGTAAATTTTAGCCTATATTATATTCCAAAACATTTGAAAAGAGATTATTAATTTTTATAGTTGTGCGAAGTGATTTTTCTTTATCTCTGTTTTGATTGCCACACGACCTTCGAAGCATATCTCTTGGGCTTCCGAGAATCACAGACTGCGAGTCTGAAGACAACTGTATATACTCACGTCACGTCACTTGATTATTTATCAATTGTTGATAAAGTTGTTACTAAGTTGTCTTCCAGTTTGTTTCTGACAACAAAGCGAATTTAAACACGTTTTTAGGCGACTCATGATATCTGATTCATGATACCTGGGTTTAAGTGGGGCACATTGTGTTTGCTCAGATGCAACAAACTTTCGCAAAAAATCATTTGTCCATAATTGTATAGAGACAACAGCAGAACATATCCTTTTAGCGCATCTCCGTCGTCCGAATGTTTACAGTAAAACCCCGCGTATAAGAACCTAGAACTTAAGAACCTGTTAGGCTAAAATTTTCATTTTAGACCCCCTTTACCTGTTTAGGCTAGAATTTCAAAGCAGGTTCTTGTTTTAGCAAATAGAGTCAAAATTAAAACTTTATAAAACGAAGAAAATAAGCGCTTGACAAAGGCTAACTTGGAAAAATCTAGGTTTTTATACGCGGGGTTTTACTGTATGTAAACTCTCCGCCATTTTCTATTTTATTCAACAGCGCACGAGCCGGCGTATGACATAAAATTCTGATGTTTTGATTGGTTGAGACGCGTGCGCGTCTCAATTGTTACGTCAGGTCTCAAGTCATCGACTGTAAAAGATATTATTTAGTTGTATATCGACATTTTTATTCAGAACTTGTGTTTGGCACACTTGAAATGTTGAGAAAATGTTTTGTTATTCGTAAAACTGTAGCGGAACCTATTTGCACAATCTTTTATAAAGCCCCAAAAGTTAGCTTTTGGTTTTCTGTTTCTGAATGCGTTATTTATGCGTTCAATATTAATTTCATCACTTATTGAGAGAACGGGAAAAAAATGTTTTGACATTTCCTAAGGAAAATTAGTGTTTTCTGCTGCGATGCGCGTTTTCAGTTGGCATTCCAACGTGGGCCTGTTCATGTTTTCTTCAAGGAAACTCGACTAGATTAAGGATTCTATTCTTGCCAAATGCAACATTCTTTGTTTCAGTTGAGTTTGAGAATATACGGGCTTGACTTATTTTTTGTCGTATTTTTCCAGGACAAGCCAACAAGTGGGTGAAGAACATGGAGAAGGACAAGAAGCTGTCCGTCATCAAGTTATCCGACGCAAACTACGTCCGAACCCTTGAAAACAGCATAACGGTGAGTTATGATCGATATTAGCTCGGAATGTAGCTTCTATTGGTGTCGTGTGTAGTTGACCGAGCGGGCGGGTCGTGTTATGAAGCAGCTCTGCTGTCTCTTAATGTGGTGACAAACCAGCGGCTCTTTATTTTGGAGGACCCGGTATTCGAAAGTTGGCCAGAATGGGTTGAAACCCAGGGTCGGACAAAATTTTAGGTTAACTCTTTATCTAGGAAAGATAACACTGACTTCAAATATCACAAAATAACGTCATGTGAAATTTGGGTGCGCGAAAATTTATATCAACGGATACGAACTTTATTTGAAACGCCCACTTACTGATAAGTGGCTTACTGGTTGTTGTTTTTTCGTTTTTTATTTTAATTATTTTATTTATTTATATATTATTTTTATTTATCTATTTGTTTGTTTGTTTGTTTGTTTGTTGAGTTGTTTATTTGTTTATTTATTTATTTATTTATTTATTCACTGTTTTGGTTTCGTTTATATATGAAGAAACTTGGTAGAAGCTGTTTCCTTAATACTATTTAGTTTAAGAGTTACATTCAAACACATTGATATTGAACGATAACTGGCATTTGTTTTCTTCTCTTGCGGTTTTCAATTTTGCATTAATATTTTATTGTTTTGTGTAATCTTTATCAAACTAAAACGTCAGTCAGAAAACATCAATTTATCCCGCACGCGCTGAACAAGCGTGGCATGAAAAATACAAATATGGAAGGGGACAGGGCCAAGTAATTATCAGGACTAGGTTATTCGAAAGTGGGTTAAATTGAACCCAGGGTAAGGCAATGATTGAAATTTAATTTCGTAATCTAGGAATATGCAATCTGGTTCCTGTAAGGTATTGTTGAAGCAATCCAATGACGCAGTTATGTAAACCCGGAATGTCGGCATAAATCAATTTATCAGGAAGTAAACCAAATCGTGGGTTAAATTTTTTAGTGCTTACCCACTTTTGAACAACTGGTCCAAGGGAAAAAACCGTGAGCTCATCCGTGAGCTTTAATATGAGCAGCTACTGTTATTTTAAAAATGTAAACTCTTTCCTCCAACCATTAGTTTGGCACACCAGTACTGCTGGAGAATATCGGCGAGGAACTTGACCCGATTCTGGAGCCGTTACTGCTGAAACAGACGTTCAAGCAAGGGGGCGTGGAGGTAACAAAAAGCTTTTCTGTTTGTTTTCCTATTTAATTAGTGGCATTTTTTTCAGTGATACGGATATCCGTTGCCATTTTTTGTAAAGGATGTATGTAAAACCAGGGATTACAAATACGCCAATTTCGGCGTATTTTACGCCAAAAAATTGAAATGATTCTAAAAATAATACAACAGTAGTCAGTTTGACTCCAGAAAATAATACATGAAATATTCAAAAGTAGACCATTTTTGGTTATTATTAGAACATAGAATACTTACTTAGAAACTAATTTAAGGAATTTTATTTAGAAAAAGGATAAATATGTATAACATAACATTGATAAATGATCGTTCCGCTTGCCCGATCATGGCCGCCATCTTGAACTGAGTCGTGCTTCGACATATGGTAACACACATGAAGTAGTGCGCCAACCCAACACTGCCGTCACGTGAGAGATTACTGAAGAAACAAGCATGGCGGACGCTGGATAGAAGCGCGCGAAGTCCGGCGCGAAGGCAACTGCTACAAATGTAACAAAACGTACATTTAGACATGCATTGCCCAAAGATTTTCCCTGGCTCCGATTTGATCAAGAAAATCAAATAATGTTCTGTACTTTGTGCTAAAAATCCAAAAGAAAGAGCCCTTTTGCCAACGAAGGGTGCATCAATTTCCAACGGCTCAACTCTTACGAAACACGTTTTAGGGAATGATCATCAAATTGCTTTGAAATTGAAGGATGTAAAGTTGAGATCAGACTTCAAAAGATGCGAAGGGGCTTCCACCGCTGCTGCAGCAAGTGTTGTTCGGCGGCCTTCAATACCGTGTATTTTATAGAGAAGGAAAAGCTGTCACTTAGCAACCAAAAGTTGTTTATGTAATTTTTAGCCACTGTTTGAAATTACTGGTAAATCAGTTCCTTAAGATTAAAAAAAACTGTTTTCCCTAAAAAGTTTAAAGTTGATACTGTGAATGAAGTACGCATTTTTTCAATATTCTAATTCGTTTTTATTGTCACATATGACTCCAGTATTTCTGAGATGACTCAAAAATGTCAAAATGACTCCAAAGAAAGTGTCAAATTTGTAATCCCTGTAAAACACTCCATTTGGATTTCAGAACTATACGTTATTAGCTGCTTCAGTTATTTTCGATGTCAGTATTCTGATTACTCAAGTAGAGATAATGCCATGTGAACGTTTGGGGAAGTATGACGCGTGTAATTATGTTTTCTTTTATCTTAGGCAAAATACATTCCTATATATCAATCTATCTATCTATCTACCTGTCTGTCTGTCTGTCTATCTGTCTGTCTGTCTGTCCATCTATCTATCTAGCTAGCTTGCTAGCTATCTATCTAGCTATCTACTATCTATATTTTTGTAAAGCTTTGTTTACATAAGGAAAACCAAGTACTAAGGATTGGAACACATAACGGGGCTAGGCTCCAAATTAAGTGTGCCCTTAAAACCCTATGCAAAATCTTTTCCGCAAAAGGTTCTTTAAACTACTGGAAACTACTAGGTCCTGGAAAGTCCTTGGATTCCATGCTGAGCTGATAGCAGGAACCCTGTAATTGTACATAAGGTTTTGATAACATTGTTGTAATCACAATTTAACACAATTCTTTACCATATTCCAGTACCTCAAGTTGGGAGAGAACAGTATTGAATATTCGCGGGACTTCCGGTTCTATATTACTACGCGCCTACGCAATCCCCACTACTTGCCTGAGATCTCCGTCAAGGTGACTTTAGTGAACTTCATGATCACCCCCCTCGGGCTGGAAGACCAGCTGTTGGGGATCGTGGCTGCTAAAGAGAAACCGGAGCTTGAGGAGAAGAAGAACGAGTTGATCCTGGAGAGTGCTGCTAACAAGAAACAGGTCAGACAGCCATTGAATTATGTTGCTATTTTACGTGTATTTTGGCAAGAGTAAAGGACCAGTCGTTATTTATTATTTATAGTGTAAACAGAAATCCTGTCCGCTATGGGTTTTACAACGGCACGAAAGCTATCCGGTATAGTGAAAACAGAATTCCTGTCCGCTATGTGTTTTAAAACGACACGAAAGCTATCCGGTATAGTGTAAACAGAATTCCTGTCCGCTGTGGGTTTTGCAACGGCACGAAAGCTATCCGGTGGAGTGTAAATGAGACCGAGATTCTGCCGGAGTAATTTCGAGCAGAACATCCCTGTTCTGGAAGCGGGCAGATTGCCGCAGAATAAGCGGTTTTAACAACAGAAATCGAGCTGATAAGCGCGGAAATTAAGCATAGTTGTAAAATTTATTTTTAAAAAACCTGAAATAACAATGAAAAACAAAACAGGACCTCCATTCTTTATCAGTAACAAACGTTTGCGCTGTGTTCCTCCTCATCGGAGGAGTCCCTGAAAATACAAACAAACTAACCATTTGTTCTCAGCTAGCTATGCATGAGCTTTAGACAGGCAATCAACTCGTTTCCGGAACATCCATTTCCACATTTTAAGATTGTAAATTTTCTTAAGATTTATTAGTATGCGCAGATACTTCTAACATTAAGTGCAGGAGAGGGTTTTTTTTTTCTATCTAATCGCTACTACCTGTCGTGTTGTCGTACAAAATTTAAAGGTGATTTTTTTTGTTATCTATCCAGCTAAAAGAAATAGAGGACAAGATCTTGGAAGTGCTGTCGTCGTCGGAGGTATGTTGTAACTACTTCATCTCTAATCATGGATAGCGCCAGGAATGCCGCGGGGCGTTTGTAATTTGAAGGTTTGGCATTCAAACCTTTCATAGGGGGGCGGGGTCCGAAAAAGATTCTCGTTACTGTTGCAAGGATCTCTGAGTTATCAACAGCACTAGATAGCTTGGTACATGGAGCTAGATTTAGGCAAACGCGTTTCAAGCTAATGGTAAAAAGAAAACGTGCTTGCTACAGCAGTTCACCTCCTTCCGTCCTCCCTGTTATCAAAGTATAATTGTTGTATTTTTTTGTTTCTTCTATGTTTTAGGGTAATATTTTGGAGGATGAAACGGCAATTAAAATCCTGTCTTCCTCAAAAGTTCTGTCAGAGGAAATCTCTGCAAAACAGGTGAGAGTTTTGGTGACAGTGTTCTCCGGATTAACGTGGAGCTTATCAGACAGCAAGCCGAGTGTTTAGCCTTTATTTATGAATCAGTCCTTCCATGGTTTATTGTATGATAATAAAATAACTTAAAAAGTTTTGACAGACCTGAGACACACAAATTGTACGAAAAGAGAACATTTGCCCGGGACGAGATTCATCTTATGGTTCAACAATAATTTTTCAATAATGCGATTGCAGTTTCACTGATTTGTAAACAAAACCTAAATGTGCTCCAGACGATTTGAACTGATACAAAATGAAGTACAATTTTTTTGAAAACCACAGACCTTTCTCATGCTACCTGAGGCAATTGAAAACCTGACGTTAGCACTCTGTAAGTGTCAGAAATGGAAAGGGTAGGTGAATGTTAGTAAGTGCCGAAAATTTGGGGATTTAATATTGAAAACTGTGGCACTAGTTAAGTTTAAAAAAACTGAAAATTTAACAGAGAATGTATCGGAATTTTGCGTTGGCGATCCCATGCAAACTCCCATACATTCTCTTTTAGAATTTCGGTGTATTTTTTTGTTTTTAAAAACTTTACTAGTGTCACAGTTTTCAATCTTAAATCCCCAAGTTTTCGTCACTTACTAATAACATTCACCTGCTCTTTCCATTTCTGACACTTACAGAGTGCTAACGTCAGGTTTTCATTTGCCACAGGTAGCTAGCGTGAGAAAGGTCTCTTGCTCTGCCAAATTATTTTAAAAAGGTTACTTTGGAAATGTCAGCCTAGACGTTATATATGCAACTTTTGACTCGGTTTGAGTTCAGAAGAGCTGTTTTAAAGTAGACGTCTCGATGAAAAATGAAACTAAAACATTCTTTAGTAAAGCTCTACTCTCAGAACGAAATATTCCATTGGTTGCTGAACAATAAACAGTAACAACAGCTAACACTTT